>CAJQUW010016496.1:0-188146 GCA_907163375.1 Prostheceraeus crozeri | reverse complement strand
CGGGAGTTCCTTCAACCATATACTCCGCATACTCAGGACGCCACAGTGATTTCGCTGATCTGCAAAACAAGAACAAGTGAATATTAAAATCACAGAATTAAATATTTTGTTTATCTGCTTCGGTTTGCCAGAAGTGTGATTAATACGAAATCGCCGGCACATCGAGGAACTTAGTAAGTGGGCAAAAAGGAATTCCTAATACCTTACAGAGATAGGAAAAAAAGTCGTGCGTCGCTCGCGGATTAATGTGAGTTCCAGCAAAGTGCTTCGATTGCCACAATTCCTTCACATTCGAAGAATTCAGATCATTGCGCACAAGTTTTCCCCATAATGTTGGCCTTTCCGATCATTATTAAAGAAGTAGCAGGCGTACGAAAATTAGTTCACTTGATGATTTCACATCCTCTCCTCGGCATTGCTCACTGTATAGTGCATACACTGAATCGCCAAGACAGCAATGTGTGTTTTAGTGTGTGCGAGGTGATATCACAGCACGCACGCCTCGCACACTGGCTCTGGTGTTCTCTGCTGACAGCTTATTGTTTGTCATTTCCAATAGCAAGCGATACACGAATTATCCATTCGAGAAGGAGCAAGTTGTCTAATTCTGTGATGTGCCAATTCGATTATGCCTTCCTTTCTAGGAAACCGAAGGGCGCGGATGAATATCATTCTGTGGTTAAAATACTTCGAAGTTCAATAGCCGTCAAATATCATGGTTGAAGTATTTTTATTCAATAGAAACATCGATAGCTTTCCTTTCGGGGTTCCTGCGTTTTCAATGATTTCTCACATACATTCACTTTCAGGATTCCTGCGTACATCCACGAATAACAATGCAGCAAGTAAATGGAGCGGAGACACTCGATCACTATTTTAGTATTTCAATAGCGTGTTTGTTCAGATTTTGAACTTGAAATAATGCAACACTTTTCTAACTATTTATTTGCATAAGCCTCAAGATCGAATAATGATTATTGGAAATCGCCAGATGCAGGAGTAATGGTTTCATGGCAAATAGTTCAGTACCTACCTCTCCCATAATTTTTGAATTGAATTTTGGCAAATTTGAATTAAATAAAAACAAGGAATAGCCGACCAGACTCTTTGTCAAGACATGCACAGATAGTCCGGCAGCCAGAACGAGTTTCTGCAGGAAACGAGACCGAAGATGAGACTTTCACAGAATGATGTACACCCTATGCCTACTACTAATCGGCACGTCTGCCGAGTTCTAGTGAGTTCCTCTTCTTGTCAGACAGGATCAAAGAAAAACACATGTAAATCGAATGGGACGCAGATTGCAGTTTTTGGCTAAAATAAAATTTTGTTATGTTTTCTATGATTAAACGAAAAGTACTAAGCCCAGAGTCATAATTTTTAATATGGGATGTCTTCAGGTCATTTCCTATGATGTGCATCTGCTTTTATCATGCATCTAATCGGCAATGTATATGAGAATGCGGTTGAAAGTGGATAAAGTTGCTCAAAATGTTTGTGTTTGCCGACATTGAGAGGCTCACCAAATCTAAATGTGTTTAGCTTTATAGGCAGGGGTGCATGAACATGAAAGGAAATGACCTGAAGACATTCCATGGCAAAAATTATGACTCTGGGCTTAGTACTTTTCGTTTAATCAGAGAAAACATAACAAAATTTTATTTTATGCCAGACTATGAGGTATACATCATTCTGTGAAAGTCTCACTTTAGGCCTCGTTCCCTGCAGAAACTCGTGCTGGCTGCCGGAATATGAGGTGCACATCATTCTGTGAAAGTCTCATTGTCGGCCTCGTTCCCTGCAGAAACTCGTGCTGGCTGCCGGACTATGAGGTGTACATCATTCTGTGAAAGTCTCATTGTCGGCCTCGTTCCCTGCAGAAACTCGTTCTGGCTGCCGGACTATGAAGTGTACATCATTCTGTGAAAGTCTCACTTTCGGCCTCGTTCCCTGCAGAAACTCGTGCTGGCTGCCGGACTATGAGGTGCACATCATTCTGTGAAAGTCTCATTGTCGGCCTCGTTCCCTGCAGAAACTCGTGCTGGCTGCCGGACTATGAGGTGCACATCATTCTGTGAAAGTCTCATTTTCGGCCTCGTTCCCTGCAGAAACTCGTGCTGGCTGCCGGACTATGAGGTGTACATCATTCTGTGAAAGTCTCACTTTAGGCCTCGTTCCCTGCAGAAACTCGTGCTGGCTGCCGGACTATGAGGTGTACATCATTCTGTGAAAGTCTCATTGTCGGCCTCGTTCCCTGCAGAAACTCGTGCTGGCTGCCGGACTACGAGGTGTACATGATTCTGTGAAAGTCTCACTTTAGGCCTCGTTCCCTGCAGAAACTCGTGCCGGCTGCCGGACTATGAGGTGTACATCATTCTGTGAAAGTCTCACTTTAGGCCTCGTTCCCTGCAGAAACTCGTGCCGGCTGCCGGACTATGAGGTGTACATCATTCTGTGAAAGTCTCATTGTCGGCCTCGTTCCCTGCAGAAACTCGTTCTGGCTGTCGGACTAAGATTGCAATTCCCGCATACATACACAACACTTGTCAGCGAGGGAAAATCATGCTTTATATTGATGGATGGACATAGAGATCTAAGCGGGCTTCTGTCAATGTATTTCCACAGGATCAATAAGTATGTAAAGAAAAGTCAACTGAAATAAAGCACTGCTGAAAGCAACTTCATTATCAAACGATTAATCATAGCAATATTTCTTCTTTTGTAACTGATATGACGCCGGCGTTCTGCGTACACTGACCCACATAAACTCATTTCATGAGGAGACAAGACAGCGACAGACCGTTCCATAAATAATTGCACAAAAATGTCAACCCATTTTCAAATATAATTTTCGCATGAAAGATGTATCTAAATTTTAACAAACTTTATACCACATGAAGCCTCATGTTCCATAGATGATTGTGGTGTATATTTATACTCCACAAGTGGTCATTTGTGGTCAGCAGGCCATACAAAAATTGAAGGTAGAATCCGCTGGTTTGCGGGCGGACAATAGTCTATGAGGTTGAAGAGATGGAAGTAGGCGGCCGCCGACCAGCAGAAAGACCGAAGAAGCCATGGAGGAGTTGCATCAAAAGGAGATCTCAAGAAACTCGAAATCAATGGTCTTGCCTTGGACCGAAACGACTGAAGACGAGGGAGCCAACAGCAGTCCAACTCCGTCATGGAAATCAAGGACGCTAAAGGAGGAGGGAAAGAGTACAAAACATACTGAACCCTTGGTGGTTGACAAACCAAGACCGTGTGCATCTCAAACATCGCAATGTGATAAGTACTTTTCACTCCGATGTCTCGGCAAGCTGATCACTTGTAATTGCATTTTACTTCCTACTTAAACCAAATTTACATGCTATTAGGAAATAGCATCTTGCTAATTCGATCTTCACGATATCCTGTGTAACAGATGCCCGATCCAGATTTTCTTTTGACAGTGTGTAATAAGATAATCTGTTTACAAGTACTCCAGCCGCCATCAAACTTGATTTTGAAATGACTTTCCACCTTCAACATGACAGTATAAACACAAAATCGTCTGCTTTCCATGTGTGTCACTGCAACTGATGCTGGAGAAGTAATAAAATATTTGCTTTAGACAGTATATTTGCCAAAGTAAATTCGTCCGACAATATTTACTGATTTGTGTTTGGAAGGTTTCAGCATGACGTTATTGTCATGGTAGATGAATTTAATTATAAGTCACAGCGAGGAACAAAATGATCAATTCTACAAGAATGAGACTCGCAGACATCAAACAAGAAGTTAATGACCAACACGACACCGTAAGTGATTATCTAAGTTTATGGATAAGCCTCCACAATTTATTTGATGCAAGATGCTTATTAGAATTTCATGGCTCCACGCCTAAGGTTAAGATTACTGAAAAACTAAACTTTTGTGATGTAAAATTTTCTTTTGCCTTGTACTTCGAAGCAGCTAAGAATTCTGTATGAAATAGTAGAGCTAAGACAAATCGACATTCAAATGATTGTTTCATTTTTACAGCTCAGTGATTGAACTTTGTTGTGTGATGCTCACTGGTACTAAATAATGACGTGAAAATCTTCTCAGTCACGGAGCTTCCTGGACACGACATAAAATGGAAATATAAAACAGAATGTTACCCAGGCCACCATGGTGACGTTCTCAATGTGAACTGAATCAGTTAAATAATACAACGAATTCTTGCTTTTCCTCCAGTGTCGAGGCGACGTCGACCAAACTTTTGACATATAGAAGCACTGGACTATCACTTGCTGACTGCAGCACAAGTATGAGACAGGTCTACGATTATCTGGCTTCCTATCATTAATACAGAGCGATAATGATAGATCACACACAGATTAATACAGTGAACTTAATACAGAGATAATTTAGGTTACGGTCATAATGAAGTATAAATGAAGTATAATTTCCAAACATAAAAACTTCAAAACATTCAATCTTATACGAGCGCATGTTAAAAATCGTCGCAGAAAAGACATCGTCTGAGGCAGTAAAAATCAAATTGTAGAGGATAACATCAACCAATGATCTTCCGAATCTTCGATCTTCCTCGCGAAGTTTTCATAGAAGATTTCTGTGCCAAAATTCTGCGAGAAATGGCACTAGATTTTCTAAACTCTCATCACCGTTTCAGCATTATATAATCGTGCAGCTTCACGATGCTTCTCGGCCCGCCGATCTGCTCAACGGCGTGAAAAAGTGAAAACTAGAACATCACGATTAAAAAAATCCTTTTTACAGCAAGCGTAACAGCTGCATTAGTTACTTTCCTCCTGTTCCTCTTCTTGCATATTGTCTTGGTCACTGGAATTTGCTACTTCAGGATGCAGATTAAGTACAATAAAGCAGATATTACTATCATCAACTTGGACAGAATACATATGTTTGAACTCAACATCTTCTGAATAAGCCAACAATTTTCGAAGCAGTTAGCCACACGTGATCTGACGTGTATACTACTCGCATTCGCTCTCGAGGTGGGTGAAAACTAATCTTATCTCGATGACATTATGTACTATAACACGAGAGTGTACTAAGCACGAAACGTCACTACAACGAGATATCACGCAGCATCCACGTAGCATGCGACAGCTCTATTTTTAGAAGCAGTCTTCAATACAAGAAAGCAGCAAGACGTCACTATAAATCACGGGGTCATGACCTCATTCCTTGGCAGAACGATTTTCGACATCGGTTTGATTTCCTGATGTCTCACTTGCATTCTTGTCTGCTGTATGAAATGACACCGAAATATGGTCAACAGTAAACTTGAACTTGCATGTAAAGTTTGAACATTACTTTAATCACTTCAAGCTTTGTACCGTCTAATGACAAACCTTCTGATCGAATCAGAATAATGAGAGATGAAAAATTGCCAACTGAAATGAATTCCCTGCACATTTTCAGCAAGTCACAAGATGAAATACAAGGCAATCACCAACAATTCTTATCACTCTGTAAGCAATCTGCATGCTAGGGATGTACATGGCTCGACCTGAAAAGCCGCGATCCCATGTGATTTTGAAATATTCAAACCGAGCTGAGCCGAGCCGAGCCGAGCCGACGAGGCGTTTTAATTTTGGGGAAAACAAGGTTAAAATTCAACCTAATGTACAGTGTCTATACACATAGTTTGTTGACAAGTTGTGATTTCTCTACCGATCTGATGCATCTGACTAATATAATTACGCATCAGTTTTATCACAGAATTTTGAGAAAGACATTTATCGCAGCTACCATTTGAGGATGGTGGTCCTCGAGGAATAATGAAGAGCCTCTGGTCCATCAATCTTACCACAAGAATATCAAAACTGTCCATTACTGAGTTTAGGCAAAGGTCTTAAAGCCAGCCTAAAGTCTCTTAAATGAATGAATTTTTATTCTTTGATAAATTTATGCTTTCATAATAATTTAAATCACGAAAATTCGGTAAATAATTGGATGTAATTTCTTTCAACGATTTGAATAAAAAGCAGGATTATCTTGAGTTTACTGTGTTTCTCAATGAATTATAGTATATATAACGAAGTCAATGTTGACGGTTGACCGATCGCTATTAGAACAGTTGCCTCAAAGGTGTTATTGTATTATGAGTTTGCTATTATTGTATTTGAAGTTATTTCAGACGTATTATGATTAGTAATATGTACAGAGTAATATGTACTTCGATATGACTTCACTTGTCTTGAAAGAATGGAATGGGACCAAATTACAAACGATATATTTTAAGCCAAGCCAAAGTTGCCCATACCCTCATTTGTTCGACACCTTCATTTGTTCGACGCGTTCATTCGTCCGACAAGTTCATTTGTTTAACATGTTTATTTGTTCGACAAGTTCATTTGTTTAACAAGTTCATTTGTCCGACAAGTTCATTTGTTTAACATGTTCATTCGTCCGACATGTTCATTTGCTTAACAAGTTCATTTGCTCGACATGTTCATTTGCTCGACATGTTTATTTGTCCGACAAATTCATTTGTTTCACATGTTCATTTGTTCGAGAAGTTCATTTGTTTAACATGTTCATTTGCTCGACACGTTCATTTGTTTAACATGTTTATTTGTCCGACAAGTTCATTTGTTCGACACGTTCATTTGTTTCACAAGTTCATTTGTTCGACACGCTCATTTGTTCGACATGTTCATTTGCTCGACACTTTCATTTGCTCGACATGTTTATTTGTCCGACAAATTCATTTGTTTCACATGTTTATTTGTCCGACAAGTTCATTTGTTCAACAGGTTCATTTGCTCGACACGCTCATTTGTCCGACAAGTTCATTTGTTCGACACGTTCATTTGTTTCACATGTTTATTTGTCCGACAAGTTCATTTGTTCAACATGTTTATTTGTTCGACATGTTCATTTGCTCGACACGTTCATTTGTTTAACATGTTTATTTGTCCGACAAGTTCATTTGTCCGACAAGTTCATTTGTTCGACATGTTCATTTGCTCGACACGCTCATTTGCTCGACACGTTCATTTGTTTAACATGTTTATTTGTTCGACACGCTCATTTGCTTAACATGTTCATTTGTTCGACAAGTTCATTTGTTCAACAAGTTTATTTGTTCAACATGTTCATTTGTTCAACATGTTCATTTGTTCGACATGTTCATTTGCTCGACATGTTCATTTGCTTAACATGTTCATTTGTTCGACAAGTTCATTTGTTCAACATGTTCATTTGCTCGACATGTTCATTTGTTCGACACGTTCATTTGTTTCACATGTTTATTTGTCCGACAAGTTCATTTGTTCGACACGTTCATTTGTCCGACAAGTTCATTTGTTCGACATGTTCATTTGCTCGACACGTTCATTTGTTTAACAAGTTCATTTGTTCAACATGTTCATTTGTTCAACAAGTTCATTTGCTCGACATGTTCATTTGCTCGACATGTTCATTTGCTCGACACGTTCATTTGTTTCACATGTTTATTTGTCCGACAAGTTCATTTGTTCAACATGTTTATTTGTTCGACACGCTCATTTGTTTCACATGTTCATTTGCTCGACACGTTCATTTGTTTAACATGTTCATTTGTTTAACATGTTTATTTGTTCGACATGTTCATTTGTTCAACATGTTCATTTGTCCGACAAGTTCATTTGCTCGACATGTTCATTTGCTCGACATGTTCATTTGCTCGACATGTTCATTTGTTCGACACGTTCATTTGTCCGACAAGTTCATTTGTTTCACAAGTTCATTTGTTTAACATGTTTATTTGTTCGACATGTTCATTTGCTCGACATGTTCATTTGCTTAACATGTTCATTTGTCCGACAAGTTCATTTGCTCGACATGTTCATTTGCTCGACATGTTCATTTGCTCGACACGTTCATTTGTCCGACAAGTTCATTTGTTTCACAAGTTCATTTGTTTAACATGTTTATTTGTTCGACATGTTCATTTGCTCGACATGTTCATTTGTTCAACATGCTCATTTGTTCGACATGTTCATTTGTTTCACAAGTTCATTTGTTTAACATGTTTATTTGCTCGACAAGTTCATTTGTTTAACATGTTTATTTGCTCGACATGTTCATTTGTTCGACACGTTCATTTGTTCGACACGTTCATTTGTTCAACATGCTCATTTGTTCGACACGTTCATTTGTTCGACATGTTCATTTGCTCGACATGTTCATTTGTTCGACACGTTCATTTGTCCGACAAGTTCATTTGTTCAAAATGTTCATTTGCTCGACATGTTCATTTGCTCGACATGTTCATTTGTTCGACAAGTTCATTTGTTCAACATGTTTATTTGCTCGACATGTTCATTTGTTTCACATGTTCATTTGTTCGACACGTTCATTTGTTCGACATGTTCATTTGTTCGACACGTTCATTTGTTCAACATGCTCATTTGTTCGACACGTTCATTTGTTCGACATGTTCATTTGCTCGACATGTTCATTTGTTCGACACGTTCATTTGTCCGACAAGTTCATTTGTTCAACATGTTCATTTGCTCGACATGTTCATTTGCTCGACATGTTCATTTGTTCGACAAGTTCATTTGTTCAACATGTTCATTTGTTCGACATGTTCATATTGCTCGACACCGTTCATTATGTTTAACATGTTTTATTTGTCCGACAAGTTCATTTGTTCGACATGTTTATTTGTTCGACACGCTCATTTGTTCAACATGTTCATTTGCTCGACACGTTCATTTGTTTAACATGTTCATTTGTTCGACACGTTCATTTGTTCGACATGTTCATTTGCTCGACATGTTCATTTGCTTAACATGTTCATTTGTTCGACAAGTTCATTTGTTCAACATGTTCATTTGTTCGACATGTTCATTTGCTCGACACGTTCATTTGTTTAACATGTTTATTTGTCCGACAAGTTCATTTGTTCAACATGTTTATTTGCTCGACATGTTCATTTGTTTCACATGTTCATTTGTTTCACATGTTCATTTGTTTAACAAGTTCATTTGCTCGACATGTTCATTTGTTTAACATGTTCATTTGTCCGACAAGTTCATTTGTTCAACATGTTTATTTGCTCGACATGTTCATTTGTTTCACATGTTCATTTGTTTAACAAGTTCATTTGCTCGACAAGTTCATTTGCTCGACATGTTTATTTGTTCGACACGCTCATTTGCTCGACATGTTCATTTGTTCGACATGTTCATTTGTCCGACATGTTCATTTGTCCGACATGTTCATTTGTTTCACATGTTTTTTTGTTCGACATGTTCATTTGTCCGACATGTTCATTTGTTTCACATGTTTATTTGTTCGACATGTTCATTTGCTCGACATGTTCATTTGTTCGACACGCTCATTTGTTCGACACGCTCATTTGTTCGACTCGTTCATTTGTTTAACATGTTTATTTGTTCGACACGCTCATTTGCTCGACATGTTCATTTGTTCGACACGCTCATTTGTTCGACATGTTCATTTGTTTAACATGTTTATTTGCTCGACATGTTCATTTGTTTAACATGTTCATTTGTTTAACAGGTTCATTTGTTTAACATGTTTATTTGTTCGACACGCTCATTTGCTCGACATGTTCATTTGTTCGACACGCTCATTTGTTTAACATGTTTATTTGCTCGACATGTTCATTTGTTCGACACTCTCATTTGCTCGACATGTTCATTTGTTTAACATGTTTATTTGTTCGACACGCTCATTTGTTCAACATGTTCATTTGCTCGACACGTTCACTTGTACGACACGCTCATTTGTTCAACATGTTCATTTGTTCGACACGCTCATTTGTTCGACACGTTCACTTGCTCGACATGTTCATTTGTTTAACATGTTTATTTGTTCGACACGCTCATTTGTTCAACATGTTCATTTGCTCGACACGTTCATTTGTTCGACACTCATTTGCTCGACATGTTTATTTGTTTAACATGTTTATTTGTTCGACACGCTCATTTGTTCAACATGTTCATTTGCTCGACACGTTCACTTGTACGACACGCTCATTTGTTCAACATGTTCATTTGTTCGACAAGCTCATTTGCTCGACACGCTCATTTGTTCAACATGTTCATTTGTTCGACATGTTCATTTGCTCGACACGTTCACTTGCTCGACACGTTCACTTGTACGACACGTTTAAGTTATAATTGTATGCATTGCATTTCTTTGAATTAATTTCAGTACATTTCCAATGGTTTTTATCGCCCTTCTTTCTGTCAACAATGCAGCATAATTCATTGCAAATGAGCATAGGTTCATCTTCTGATGTTTTTGTTTCTTGAAATTCTATTTTCAAATAGCGGAAGAAACTGATAAACAACGTAAAAATATTATCTAAAGACATCAATCAAATTTGTATTTGAGTATATATAGATAGATCTGTGCATACATAGATATATAGATCATGTATACATAGATCTTAAGGTTAGGAATTTCTGCCATACGATAGTTATGGCCCTGAAATCCTGATATCCGAGATCAATTTTTCGAACAAAATGAACGCATCAAAGGATGAATCATAGAATTCTAGGCCATCAGTTTTCGAAAGAAAAAAGTATTTTTGTACTTATCTTGTCGAACAATGAAGGCATACATTCTCGAACATGACACCCTTTGAAAAATTTCGATTACAACAGAATGAGATATGCACACAACCAAATTTGGAATGCTGACAGGGCACAATTAAACTGCATTTTTAAATAGCGTGTTCAATCAATCAGTTTTTCGATATTTCGGCCATTTTTCTCTAATGGAGCATTCAAATAAATGTGACAAGATCAAAGTGAACAATTTAGATACACTTGTTAGAAGAGGAAATTTACGACTGACTGATTGAAAGAATAAACATACGAACAGTCAAATAAAAATAACCACGGTGAATGTGATCAAAAAACACAATGCTTACTTGATTTGATATTGCCTACAGCTAACTTCTTTCATGTACTATCAAATGGACAATAGCGATTTGTGAAAAAGATGATTAGATGATGGTCGAACATGTCGATTAAGAGCTACTTGACAGAGATTTTTCGACGTCATAAATCATCTGCGCCGAAATGCTCTCAGACTGCAACAATTAGTTTTCTCAACCAGGACACTTCATTGATAGAAGTCTAATGTTGAAATAAATGATGATTATAGATTTATTGTTTTTACTAGTACTAGTGCAATGGATTATTTCATACAGAGAATGAGATAAATATGTAGGTGTCTAGGTCATGGTTAGTTTTGTTTCCCAATTATTATTGACTCAATCTAAATATATTGCAATAAACATTTTCCTATCGCGATACAAGTGTCCAAGATATTAACGCATCCCAAAATGAAATAGGCATGCGAATTAAGCAATTGGTCGGTGAGTGGGATTTTTTTAGAAACTGGGCACTTTAGAAATAATGTTTCTCTTAAGAATTCAGATTTATCCTCCAACTGTCTTCAGTGACTCAAATACTGGTTCAAAATGAGATTGCAATTTGACATTTTCATGTTCCGATTGATTTCTTTTTGAGACACAAATGAAAGGTGATATTCATTTCGGAGTGCTATCATGACCATTTAGTTGTGACTGCTATCTGAGTTGGAGCACTCCCGTCTTCGACGCTTCTTGTTCTATCGAATGAAACTCATCTGGGACCACAGATAAGCAAAGACAGATTCTAGTAAAGTACATGCAGAGAACTAAATTATCAAATTTCAGCGAGTTAAACGATTGAACATCATACTATGACTTCGAACTATATTGTACCTCCCAAACAAACAGGCGAAATAATTAGAAAACACCGGAGTATCGAAGGATGTCCATGTGATGCATTTGCGGGTGACCCTGACAGTTAGTCGTTTGTAATTACACGGCAATTCACTCTAACCGGCAGTTGTAAGTTCAGCTAAATTTCTCTGAATGTGGCATTTCATCTCGTATTCAGTTCTCATTTTACGAAGGAAGTTTTAGTGTCATTTCTTACTTGCCTGATTATAGATTTTTAGTCAATCGATTAATTGCGTATGGGAGAAACCTGCTTCTAAATGAGTGCAATTAAAATCGATCGGCATTCTATTGTTGTGCTGTTACATTCTTGCGTCAGATTTCAATTTATTAACTATCATAAAATCAAGACCCTAGTCGGAATACATATGTGATGTCTCGACGGAAGGTACGTACTGACCAGTCCGTGAGTGTCTTTAATAAGAAATCGAACCGAATTGACCCAAATTGGAACATGTGAAGACTTCTCCCCCCACTCCTGTTGCTACTAAGACCTTGCATCTTGGGTGGGTCATTGATAAAACCAGAATATCTGAGTAGGATTGGAGGCATTGGAGCTCTAGGTGCATAAAAGAACCTTGAGTGGTCTTAATCACTGTTACATGAAACGTGATCAAAAGTATTTCATGTATCACCGGGCTGAGGACGTTGTGGTAGAGATGTTTCGCTCTGCGTCCGGGAGGTCCTTGGTTCAAAACATAGGTTCAAGTAAAAACCAAGGAACACTTTGACAAGAGAATGAGAGTGGGTACAAGCACTGCGCAACAGCAAATAACGGCACACTGAACGAAGAATCAGTGACACGCAGGTTTAAATAATAACATCATTGAATGATTACATGTTATGCGATAAATGTTAACAACAATGTTATTTGAGAAAATAAAAATACTCTAAATATTACTTCCCTGCTGAATGACTTGCATTCCTGACCAGACTTATCAATTTATGACAATATATTTTATCAATATATGTGTGCCAAGGCTGAAAATGCTGCGAAATTTTGGATGCTAATTCAGTATTCAATTAGGAGATATGTTTTACTTAATCGAAAAATGAGTTTGTGCTCGACAAGTGAAATGCAAATTCGGCGTCAAAACAAAATTTCGGCATTCTAAATTTACATATCAGCAGCACTTGGACATTAACACTTTCATTGTTCTTTGATTTTCATCGGTTCTACTTGATGCATTTTATTTTTTTCGTCTTAATGCAAACTGCGAAGATGAATTAAAGAAAGAGAACATTAATGAGAAAAAAAAGAATGGAACATCAAACGAAGAACGGCTCGTTACTCCGCACGTTAAGTTATCCCGGCTCTTGTTCCAGTACATCTCAGTTGATGGTTATCGTGAATAAATACACAATCACCAATAATCAGAGTAGCTCCACTTCCTCGTGTGTTCAGGATATCACGAATGTCTCCACAAAAAGTCGCCTAATTGAAATCAATGAGAGATCACAATTACGCATATCATGTCTGCGGCAGGAACAAAAAAACGAGTAAATTCAGTATACCGCTTACGAAGCTCTGCAAACTGTTGTTGGATAACATCTCTCCATTCCAGTCCACAGAGGAATTTGGATCAGTATGGAGTCGAAATACCGTATTTCTTTTGATAAGAGACGCGTCTCTTATTTTTTCAGATCCTGATTGATGCGTCTCTTTTCAAGGGGGGTGCGTCTCTTATTTATCAAATGTTCAAGTTTTCATTTTTCATTAGAAAAGTATGTCTTAAGTTTTTTGCTATATTCTCTTAGGTGACCTTTGCATTCTCCACTTTAGGCCTTGTCATGGGCAAATTTCGCCACTTATTTTTTTTTTTTCTTTACATTTTACGCATTATCATAATTCAGATATTTGAAATGAAAGGAGTTTTATTGTTTAGTTGTAGCATATCTTGTAGACTCCTCTTATACATTCATATACCAGTACATGTTGGCCATTATACATGTAGACTAGATCTGAATTTTACGAAACGAAATAGATTATAAGTAGTATAGTATTTACACAGCAAGTTACCGACCGGTACATGACTCGCAAATGCAAAGGAAGCTACCGCATAATGCTTCTTTAAAGGGGAGATGAATTAAACCTTAAGTACACCTGCTTGTACGTATGTAACAAAGTGCAATTACTGCACGTACAACAATCAAGAAGCCTTTAAATATATTATTCATATTGGTCAGGATACCAGGTATTTATAGTACACTGTCTTAATTTTACTAAGATAAGTAGGCCTAATAATCGCTCGGCGGATGTAGCTACCATATACAATAGCCTGATGGTCAGATGTCTATAGCAGTCTATTTTGTTGTCATGCGTCTTTATTAAGGGCGTTCTTTTTATTATTTTATTCCTACTCACTGATGCGTTTCTTATTCGAGGGGCGTCCCTTATTCAAGGGCGTCTCATATAAAAGAAATCGGTAGTTAATAATCTAAAGTAATATAATGTAATATTAAAACAGCATGAAACTGCGTCAATCAGTACTGACTCGCAATGTAATTAAACATTTGAGTTAAATTTTCGCGAATCTTTTTACCTTTTGGTTTACACTGTTTAAGGATACTTTGTTCTACAATTACGCTGGATTGGTCTTTTTCCTCCAATTGGTAGTTTTTGGCAGAATGTGGTTCGGACTTTAACAATTTTAATTGCACTTCCTCCTTTCTTCCTCATTGAAATGAAGTAGTGTATATTCCTACCTCATCCACCGAGATTTTAGATAATCTCGAGTTCGGAGCCTTTCAGTCGTTCGATATATATTGATGAATTGATTTAACTCCGTGGAGTTTCGCACATGATCCCATGACTTTTGTTTCCTTCCCAAGATATCGATCCTGCAGTTAGAAGACCCCATTTCCTGAATAACACCATTAGGAGCATTGATCACCAAGCAGAATGATATAAATTGGCATAGCCATAGTTCGAATGAATAATTTCTTCTTCTTTATTAGCCTTGATCTATCTCAGAATTCATTTCATTTACTTAGAAGACAGTGTTGATTCTGCCTCCCTAAAATTTCTGATCCTTTCCTCTTATATAGGTTGGTTTAGTGGCATCAAAGCGTCGCCGAGCCATTCACATGACACAAATCGCTCAAAATGAATTGACTTATTCACTTCAATAAACCCCATACCATTTCGAGAAAATCCTGTTCTATGATGTCAAATTAATATAATCTACTCCAATGAGAATGATCGTACCCATCTTAATCGAAATAACGAATACCTAAATAAAATTTTTGTTATCCAGATTCACCCATTGTTTGAGAATTGCAGATGCATGCCACAACAAATGATAACATCTTATTCACGACTGCTTTCATATTGATCAATTAAAGTTGAATCAGTAACGGGTCATCATTAGCGGAGTCAACTTAGGCAAACCTGGTTTCCAATTATGTATTTTCCGGCACTAGGTTTTATGTCTTCTCTGTGCATGGCGTGATGCTCACCTTGCACCGCTTTTGTCCTTCCGGGTAGCGGGTTTTTGTCTGATTCCACGTTCGATTTTCTCTCGCCAAAGTGCTCTATTCTCTATATCTTCTCTTGTTAGGTCAAGCCACTGCCGGTCAGTCTTAATGATAACGCCCCATCGGTGTTTGGGCCGACCTCTCTTTCGGGCTCCATAGATCTTCATCTCAAACACTCTTCTGATGTCCTCCTTCTTTTCTCGGCGGCACACATGTCCAATCCATTCCAATCTTCTCCTTCTCATGAGGTCCTTGATAGGCAACACAATTGCTTGGTTCCTTATATCTTCATTTCTCCGATGTTCCTCAAGGCTGATACCAAGGGAGTACCTGAGCATTCTCATTTCACAAGAACTTCATCTTGTCAGCCAGATAACCAGTAATTGGCTACACTTCATTTCCGTAGAGCAGAACTGGCCGTATGAATGTCTTGTAAATAAGAATCTTCAACTTTTCAGTCATCTTTTTGTCGCATAACACTCCAGATAGATCTCGCCACTTGTTCCACTCTTTGCTTATTCTGAGGTCTTGTTTTTTTTAAAAAACCTTGTTTATCAATCACTTAATTTCTTGAAAGAAAATTTCTCTCTACGGTCGTCGATAGTTTGGCCTGCACATTGAAGCATCAAACATTAGGCCAACTGTATTAGCATAGAGGATTATAGGTTTTGTTGATTTATTATTCCGTGAGCTGTCATATATGATGAATTACCTACATAGCCTCAGTAAGTCATATGTGCTTGGCCCATGATGAGGGACACTGAAATTGCACTCGGCTCCATTATTTCTTGAAAATGTGGACCTAGTGACCTAGTGACCCTAATCAACAACGGAATGAATTTGATCCGCCCGACAGCTCGAAGAATTACAATAATAAGCCTACCAAGAACCAACCACATACACGCAGAAGTAGTTTATTCAAATACTCCTTGTAAACTGCAGTTAGTATGGGCTAAAGCGCATTACTTTCATTTATTTGCAGCTCATTTATGATATTGAATTCACTTTTTATCTGTCCTAGATTTTGCCCTAAACACAATTCACCAAACATTTGTTGTGTTAGGCTAAAAGTTTCGTATGCGAATCAAAATGTCAGTTTTGACATCTATCATTCTAATTTTTTATTCATCATTTCTTCATTTTACAACTAAGTCCTGAGTTGCTCCGATATTCTGAACGATTAGAATGATCTTCATTAAGAAGCTAAGGTAGCATGAGACCCATTGCTACTATATCATCTTGTGCATTAAACATGCCTCATTATTGTAAACATACTCACATCGCAATAAGAATCAAATTATATTGATAGGCCTACATCACCTCAATGTACAAGTTTCTGATTAAAATTATGATTTTAATTTACAAAATACAAACCTACAAATATGGCATACAACATCAAGAAAGACCGTCTATAAATTAGGCACCCAAGAAAGACTTTGTCGGCACTGGCGAGTTCTTCCTGAACAACTTGGGGTATTCTTTGTGTGCCAAACGGGATCAGGCTTTAACACAAGGCTACCGTATAACTTCCCACGAAATCCGCAGCCCTCACCTTCGAAAATCGAGATCCATTCTCCATCGAAACTTTTCCCACATTTCGTGAAAAAGAATGTTTCCGGTCTTTCCTCTACTCTCTATAATCCGATAATGACATCTCCACCCGAGTTCTGCACACTTCGAGTCATGGGATAAGCCTATTTAACTAATTGATTTCCCATGCGCTTCAGCTTGCATTTCGGCATGAACAGTAGGCCCTAGCAATACCTAGATAATTCGGAAGATACAGGCTAGGGGTGCACCGAATATTCAGACAAATTTAAGGATCACTACTAGGGCACCCCCAGTATAACATCAACATCAAATTTTCATGAACATCAAATGCTCAATTAACCCTTTGGATGCGGTGCATAGGGAAAAGTGAGGAGGTATGGGCAGGTTGGAGGTATGGGTCACCGCTCTCAGCGCGAAACGAAACTGAATGGGGGAACAAGCTATATATCATTTGAACGCTATCTTAGTGCTCATTAACACACGCAATTTTCAGCTTTTCAATTGCATTGGTTCTCGAGTTATACATGTGAATAGGTTTCATGCACTGTTTTCAATTTTTTGGCAAAACGCCATTTTCATATTTTTTTGCAGAAAAAATGTAATTGAGATAGCCTATATGCCGCCTAAAATTCTCAAGATTAACAACTTCAGATTAACAATACAATTGTAGTGAGTCTATCCTCATCATGTAGTGCAGCATCTTCTGATCGCACACTTAACGGCTTCTGTTTTGCGGAGTCAATGACCATGCCTCCGCACCGCATAACAGCACTGACCGCACGCACGTTTTGTACACAAGTTCTACATGTTTTTGGAATATCTCTATTGAATAACAGGCTGCAACGGTCTCTCCATTTCAACCATGCTGCTGAAATTCTGGACCCTACAACCTTTTCTACCCTTGCATCGCAGCTAAGCACATCACCCAAACAACAAAACTCATATACTTCCTCAACGGAGAGACAGTCAAAGTCCAAGGAGTTGTCCTGTAGCATCAGCATGTGAATGTCGCCGGCCTGAACATGAAAATCAGTCTCAAGTAAAAAATTGCAGCCCCAGTTCACCTGGACATATCTCAGATTTTACTATAACGATGCATGCAGTGTTGTTCGTGGTATACAAGTCTCCCGCTGAAAGTCCAACGTCCAAGGTGGTTCAGCATGACCACATGAAGCTGGATTCCAAACAGCTGTCAAATGATTTTTCCACTTATATTCAGTCATAGAATTATTTCTCACATCGCATGACACACCTACTATTCACTCACTTATGTCAACTTGACTAACTACTGAAGACCTATGTACCAGAGATTCACACAAATATTAACAACGCCCTCACTTTGGTGAGCAAAATAAGCGCCAGAATCCTAGATTACCACCTGAGTAAGTTAGTGAAATAATACATTATTTCATTTAAACACCTTGTGCAGATAAAATTTGCACCCAGTGGTGATTTTAGGCTTCAAAAGAAGGCGACGAATGACAGCACCGTATTATGAAAAAACTACAGAATGTTGTTCAAATATTTTGTTGACAGCTGAGAGGATGCAATTTAAGTCAAAGTCGGTCAAATATTGATTTCGGTCAGATATTGAAGAATTTGATATACAATCAATACTTGTGTCAGCCACAAATGGTGTCACCAAATAATAAAAAAAAGGGTCATCGAAATACAAAAAAATCGTGGTCAACAAGTGCTCTTTCGGTGGAAATGGAATTGACCACAATTTCCAAAAAACAAAAAATCCTCAAAAAGCCTCCATGTTGTGAGCAATGAGACATAACTACCAAAGTCAAATAAGTTCTGTAGAGTCGTCAGTACGGGCCAGTCATGACGATCCAAAATCCTGGAACAATTCTTGAAGCCACTGTCTATGTACAGACGAAGCGCGTCGGGTGAATTGATTTACCCAAAACATGATATAAGCAATTTAAACATCTTTTGTATAGAGTGATCTTTCGTATGCCCAATGATATACCTGGATATACCTATACATGTCTCACAAAATGGCTTCCAAGAATTGGTAGCAAATTTTATGATTAGCTTCAATACATTTAAGAAGCTTGAAACGTGTGCAGAGCAGTGGACATAACATCAAAACTTGTTTCAAATTTCCTTAGCGTTCCTCAGTTTTCCATCCTGTTAACTGCAATTCCGTTCCTCTGGACATCACAGTCCACATTTCGCCGATGAGTTGAACACCTTTGCAGTGAACTGCATCTTCAATTCAACAAAAATAGTTGGACAGTCCGCGAAGAATTGTGAAAGACTCGAAAAAAATCATTAAATCTAAAGAATATTATCTGCAATTTTCCGCTAGTTTGTGTTTGTCTGTATAAACTTTATTAGGAGTCTTTTCTTGGCTCAGATTTAATAATTGGCGCCAAACCTCCGTAATCGAAATTTCGCGGGCACCCAAATTTCGCCGTTTTGTGGATTGTGACTGCTTTTTTCGTTGTTTTTCATAATCATAAAAATGAATGTAAATAAACCATGTACTGCTTGTAAGAAGACTGTTTATCCTATGGAACAGTTGAAGTGTCTTGATCAGGTAAGTGACAAGTTAAACAATTTCGAAGTGGAAGATTTGCAGTTGTGCTAGCAAGAAATTTGGCTTGACCAAGCTTCACTCAGTATCTCCAGGTGTGTAGACGACATTGGCTTTTGCAATCATAATGCTTTCGATTGAATCCTTTCCGAAATGTTGTTGATCCAAGTGTGGAAGTGATGTTCTTAATCCAAAATGCAAAAATTGGTGACAGCGGTCTTATAAGCAATCTGATCTTGCTGACGCATAATTCATCAGTAGTCGGGACGTGCATCTGCACATTGCTGTGTGAAAGCTTCAGGCACAACCTCGTTCAGTGGACAACTTCGTGCTAGCTCTCGGACGATTTGATAATGAGGTTAATGATTCTCAATGTTGACAAAGCATTCTTGACGAAAGTTTTACACCTGTGCATTGATCTGTGAGTTCTACCCAGAATTCCACAAGCCTATGATTTCAATGATAAGAAGATGACTTCATACAATGATGTTTTGATAAAGTTCTGCTCTGCTCTGCCTTTATATGTTGGCATTGGATACTTCATGTTGAATGGCTAATAATATTTTAACCGGAGCAAAATGAGAATAAAAATGAAAATCTAGCTATATTTTTTCTCAAATGATCTAAGTCTTATCTGTTTTCCTTGCATATCTTGGCCTGCTAGCAAGCCAATAATGGTGGTAGAATTTTGCATTAGATATTGTCTGTAGCTTGGACGTTGTAAAACGTCGTGACTATTTCATGCAATCTTGCTGAAGGACTGCAACAATGGTAATACCAGTATTCAACAGTATTTTTAATTTCTAAGCGACGGTTAACTCTGGAAAAATTTCTTTAAAATCAACGTTTTGGAGCTTTCTGAATCGGGCATTTTGTTCTGTTGCAACTGACGTAAATTCAAAATTAAATGATAAGACATCACATTTAACTGAATAGGTAAAGAATAGCTCTGAAATCTAAAATTGCATTTAGACACAAAATATGTGACACTAGTTATATAGGCAGATCACCGAAGAACCATACCTAGAGCATTATCGGAGTGTAAATAAGGGTTATGAGTGCTTTGTGTGCGCATATCCGTAGCGATTGCTGTTGTGCGAATGTTTTACGATTTTACTGCTGACACTTTGAAGCGTGCTCAGGATAGTGTTAAATGTGCGTTGTGGGAAGCGAAAAACCTAAATCGACGTGACGAAGTAGTGTTATTTGACAATTTTTTTTACTTTGCGCCGCAAAGAGTTCATTTCATTCTGTTCGAATACGGTATGCTCTTCATCTCATCTGTAATTTCTGTCATTTTCGTTGGAAAAGGGTAGGGGAGAGTGGGGAGTTATGAACTACCCTAGCGTTACAGCTTGTAGAAACCACAAAACTTACTCTATGATCAACTTTTTAGGCCTAATCGATAGCTGTGGATATGGGCTAAGTGTTCTAGATGTTCATTTCTTCAGATTACCATTTTGCTTTGCTATAGAATGAATTTACTGAAAAGAGACGAATTTTCAATTTTAAAAAGTCGTCGGGTGTTATGGGCCACCTGGTGGGGTGTTATGGGCCACCACTAAAAGCTTCAGAAAATGTTGCGACAATGCAAGTATTATGACACAACGGTCAAATATAAGACTTATAAAGGGAAGGAGGCTTTGAATAAAGTATCTCGATAAAATGGTATTGATATCCAGTCGGTATTGATATCTGATTAGATGGACGGTTGCCCTGGAAAAACTGTAGCTCTAATAAATAATTGAACCTTTTTAGATAAACTATGTCTGAAATGCTTTAAATGTGCACTATCAGTAGACGCAGTCGGATATGATAAGTATAAAATCTCACTGCACACTCAGTAAATTCCCCTAATGTGTCGTAGGCCTATATTCTGTATCTCATCACTAGAGGTCACGACCAAAATGAGACAAAACATTGGTGGATAGTGAAACACTCTATTATTATCAGCAAGGCATGAGAAATAACAAAAATTACAAGCTGGTATCACAGCCCCTCGATGATTATGAATTGGTTTTATCTAGGTCTTATCAAATAATGATGTCTATTATGCCTCTAAAATGTCTAATGGGCCGGAGAAGGCGTAGCAAATAGCACGCCCTGGCTGCAACGCAGGTGCCTGCAAGCCCGAAAGAATATCGTTCATATTGACAGCAAAGACACCGCCTGTTGGACCGGCTCCGTTCCCGTGGAGCACTCCGCACCAGCTTTGGCAAGGGTCGAAGTTCCTGTGGCGAGACCAACCGGGTATCGTCCGTGATCACAGACGTCGAAGTAGAAGCCGCGCCACTTTGACTTTCAATGGTGATGTCAGTCGGCTGAGCACGGGAAAAGTCATCATCAGAAAATGCGTGACGGTCGCGAGGCCAAATTCCGGTCTTCTTGAACCCATTTATGGTGGTAGGGATTGTGAAGGCCTTACCAAAGGCACCGCTGATCAGTTGTCCAACATCGTGAATGCTGAGGATTCTCGCGTGATTGGCTTGGTGCAAGCTGCGAACTGCCAGCAGCGAGTTGAGGGGTGGCCCACAACACCCCACCTTCAGTGGCCCATAACTCCCCATCAACAGTATAATTATAAAAACAGCTGGATAATATACGTGCGTAATACATTCATGCTATTGACCTTTGTTTTTTTGGAAGATGATCACCAAAGCTATGTTAATACAGTCAAATTGTTAATTTGTACCCAAGCATGACTATGCTAGAAGAAAAAAGCACTTGTGCAAAAAGAGCAGTCGATTTTTGAAAAAAACAGTAAATTGACTAAAAAAACAGAGAAAAATAAAATTTCGCTCAGAAACTTCTTATGTACTTAGTTACGATGTTTTCGTTCATGTACACTTGAAAAATAAATTTCAGGTTGGATAGTTTAGTGTATAGAGGGGTGGCCCATAACTCCCGCCAGCTCATAACTCCCCACTCTCCCCGATAGATCCGACGCGTCTGCTGATACAGCTAAGTGTCCTTTACTCAAATTTGTAGCATGAATTAGAGAGATATAGGCCTATCACACGGAACTGGAAATAATGTCTATGGAGCTATTTGCCTAATGTGAGTCATGTGTTGCATTATGTGAGTCATAATGTGCATAGGCCCTAAATGACATAAGTGACAAAAATGCGAGAATTTAAGTTGTGAATGGAGGGCAGCTCATAATTGCTCTGACCATTGATTTTGATAATTTTCGCAACTTTATCTCAAGTCTTTGAGGGTATTATACTGGTAAAGAGTGGATTCATCTCCTGTCCTGCGCGATCGTCCTGATGTGTGCATATTTATATGCGCACATCAGGACGATCGCGCAGGACAGGAGATGAATCCACTCTGCTTATAAGCTGAAAGTGAAGCTTTTTTTAGCGTTATAAGAGAGAACCTTGGAATATGGCTAGACCTGTCTGTTTAATTTTCAGGTTTACTTTATAGACTGGGACTACTAAATATAATTACTTATAATAAATATATACCATAGGCCCTGTTCAATTTCAGTGAAGGAATTGGTGTATATGTAGGGTGACGAAAATGTGTATGAGATGGACTAAAAGTCGAAAGTAAACGTTAAGCCATCACAGTAAGCTAGGGGCATTTTCACATAATTCTAAAATTGTCATTTAGGCCTAGCTAATAGCCTATAGCGCTAGGATGTCGGTGCTACTCTTTATGTCGGGCACTATTTCTCTGTCCTCACACCCTAAGCTTCCTAGAAAGTAGTCAGATAGGCCCAACAGTTGCACGTCCTCTAACATGCGATGACCATTGTCATTAGGCTTAAATGGAGAACTGACTTTTCGAGAATAGTTTTGATCCCTTTCACAGGGATGAGAATCTTCCTCGTTTCCACGGAATTGCACATGACCCGAGTAAGTCTGCGTAATGCATTTTCCTCTATTCGGAGCCCATGAAATATGAATTTCCCCTGTCGCCCAGAATAATACCTACCTAATCACCCTACTTTGATATCTTAAATTCAACACCCAGTGAAATCACGGTCCAACCAAAAGACACGGCCAAAATGGGAGACGTGCGACATGTTTCCGGTCTGCTCTCACTGACGGTGCAACATGGAGCGAACGACTGAGACGGATTGGTATTGTAGGTGTAGCTTGAGATGCGGTCGGTCACACCAAGTGACACAAGGCAGAAGAACAATTGCAGAAGTAGGTATAGCTTTTTTAATGACATTTAAAATGAACTTACATTTCAGAGTTGTTTCAAGACAGAAGCCTGTTTATCATTCACTGTATATAGGCTATTTTACATGGAAATGTGGCTGCAAAAAGTATTGATGATATCTATATTTTCGCCACTTTTCACACGGTTGTTTTGAGCAGCTATCAACAAAATAATATTGCGAGCCCTTCAAAACAGGCTTATTCAGAATGCTTGCCTGGAAAAAATTTTATCGGATGTCCTATTCCTTATACGTACGTTGGCTTTCCATGCGTAGCTAACCCACCAGATTTGTCTTATTGTTTGATAGAGGTTTGGAATTTTTTGAGAACAGACACTGCTCCGAGCAATTATCATATTGGTAATAAGATAAGCCCTATATTGCACTAGGAGGAGATATTTCTGAAGCTTTATGAACTGAATCCTTGAAAAACCAGGATATGAACGCTGTGCGTACTAAACAACTAATAAAGGCATTCATGAACTATAGGCCTAATAATTTGGAAAGTGAATGTCGCAACACACAAGTTCTGTCATATTTCCAGGATCGGTTGTCCTGGCACTATAGCTTTGAAGCTCTTATCTTCTGCGGTTGAGCATGCCACCATTAATTTTTTGCTTCAGATGGAGGATGTCATGGGTCAGCCCAAGTGCGTCCTAATAGAGGTGTGTGAGGCCATCACTGACGGGCAAATGGTTCAGGTCGCTGGAAAAAATTGGGTCAAAAAATGCCTGCACCATTCACAATTTATCTAGTAGCGGCCAATTTTGAGATGACTTATCGATTTTGCTCCAATCAATCGCAAAGAAGTGAAGGAGCTTCCATTTTAGTGATAATGTAGATACAAAATTTCTTCTGAGTGACTTGGAACCTGTGCTTTTGAGTAAGAAAGCCCCCACTGAAAACGCATGCTTGCATGACGTCTACTAATAAATTTTGCTTAGTTGTAAGGACATAAATGTAAATCTTTCTTTATGATCGGCGTTGGGGTAACAGGATGACCAAAGCCGCCACATTCTACGCATGGTTTTCTTTATGGCTCGGAATTTAGAATAGAAATAGTGGAATTCGTTTACCCACTTGCAAAGCTCGACAGGAGAGCTCCAAAGACATACCTCGACAGTTTAAGCTTGCTGATTACACAGCACACTAGGATTGATTACTTATATTAAGACAGCAAGAGGTCTGATTATGTGCAACTAAAAATCATGGATAAGTCAGCGTTTTAGGGCGTGCATTGAATTTTTGAAATATGTTTAGGGATCCTCTGCGAAAAAGTGTCCAGAGCTAGGGAAGAGTTTGCAGGTGTGTCTATAACATGAAATGCTACAATCAATGAAAGAAAGTGAAATGTGAAATCAGAAAGCGACGAAATCACTCAGCCTAACCTATGACATATGACAGCCTCTCTTTTGCATACAAATCTGGAATGAATCACTTAATTGAGAAAACCTCCATTATACTGAATGCACTAATCGCAGTTTCTGGGGGTTTTTTTGCTATATCATGCATGGTCTGTAACACATAGGCCTATTTCAAATATATGCATTCAAGCCTCAGTTTTGTGACACGTAATCCCTGACGATCATGCAGGCTTGTGTTTCTGTTCACACAATGTAGCAAGACACGAAGTGAATTGTTTTTGTTAGTAGTCTTCGTCTTACACATGCCTCCCAGTCCCACCCAAAATGGAAGTCAGATTTTTTATAGGCCTACTACAGCTTTTTACAATCAATTTCTAATATCTAGGAATTTTTAGTGGTATAGGGCCTATAGGGTGTCAGTTGTTTTTCCCTGGTCTAGTTGACAACTTTGTATGGCATGCAAGTAGTCGTTAATGGAAAGTGAAAATTCTGCATCGTTCAAAGCGGGATGGCCCATGCCTCCCCGCTTTCACCTACTTTTAATCAGTGAAGTTTTAATAGGTATTGTAACATGGACTTTGAATAGTGGAAATCCGTGTCCGATGGAGCATCGTTGATCTGTTCAATCTGAATGTGATTTCATAGTATATATTGATGATGTGAAAACCATTATCTTCACGAGGAGAAAATGCAGATCCCGTGTAGAGTGAATCCTTTCTTCACTTCTAATCAACTGTTGAAGACCAAAGTCTGCTTTGACTCTCTGTGTATCTTTCTCCTTTGCAGTATTGGCACAAAAGTTGTTTTCGTTGCGAGGTATGCAAAACAACATTGAACATGAAGAACTACAAAGGCTTCGAGAAGAAACCGTATTGTCACGCGTAAGTTATTAGATGTTGGAATTTTCGTACGGAAGCATATAGGCCTGCTAAATGTGTAGCGGTAATAAAAAATATGGTTTTGCAGACCTCTGTCGAGCGTTAAGTCATTGTATATTTTCAGGCGGCATATATGTAAAAATAGAACCACGTAATTCGAAATCAAGTAGGTCTACTGATTTTTGTCGGGCTCACGCTTTAATCATTTTCTTAGGTTTAGTTTCATGAACCCCAGATTTTTCGCATTGGATGGATTGTAGTTCAATTTAAAGATAAAGATATTCCTCTGCATCACAGTTGCTGTGAGAGACGGAATCCGACTTTCTTTGCTTCCCTTTGTTGTCGCTCAGTGCTTGAACTGAGTCTAGCTACTTGTCAGTGGGTTGTGACCGCAAGCTAGATTATAGATTGACAAAATATGGCTATGATCAGGTCATTTGTACCCAAAGCATGATCATCCATTGAGTTTCAAACCGTTGTTAAACCTTTCTCTTCTGAAAAAGCGGTGATTTCCATACATACTTTAATTTAAAGAACTTGATGAAACACTGTTGGTCTGATTTGCAGCAAATCGCACACAGATCTAGTAAAGAAAGAGGTTCCATCATTCATATGTGATAAGCGCTGTTGGCTCGTTACAATTGATTTTGAAGTCAACACAAGAACAGGCGCATTGTGGCTCTCAACTTCCTAGAATTAAATCGAATGGATGGCGGATTGCACAGAATTTGATTTCATGAGCATATCAGTTAGTTAAAAGTTCAAACTAATTCCAAACGTTGGCACGGGAGGAGCTAGCAATATTGGCAAAATAATTATTTCAGTGCATTGTTCGGACAGGAAGACTGTCTTTCCTGCTTGCGGATTGCTTTGAAGTTCATCAAAAATGTTGCGATCTCCGCGATTCCTTCAGACTAGAAGAATTCACAAGTTTGTCGAAGATGGTATATTACGTGTATCAGATCATTAACCTACTTCAAAATTTAGCAGGCGCAAGAAAACAGTCCACTATCTTCCTATGCCATTTAATGAAGTAGCATACAATACAATATAATGGCCTTATAGTATGCGAGTCGTCCCTTCTAGGAAAACGAGGCAATGGCAGGATGACAAGTCTTATTAACCCTAAAGTATTTGTCGAGAGAAATTTTAATATTTTGTTCTGTATTGGAATACATTTGAAGTAACAGCTATCTTGCACTGTGGTTGTACACAGCCATCTTGGTTGTGAAAATTTCCCCGAAGTAGCCACCGGTTCTTTCCGCTGAAAAGGATTTTTATCTCAACATGCTTACTACAATTTCTAAATACCCTAAGCAGGCACAGTGCTACGGTTTCTCAAAAAAGCTCTTCAACCTTACAACATGCGTGAACATCGGAGAATTAAAGATGTATATTAGTTCCGGTTTATTTTTCCGTGGATTGACCCTTCCTGGAAGCTTGCTTGATAACGATACTCAGAAATTTATGGACTAAAATTAAAGAGATTCGATTATTTATGTCGGTGCACCCCATATTAGTAAGTAGTAGACCCGTAAATACAAGCTAATCGATTAATTATTTTCAGTGAAGCACTTGAGGTAGATAATGACTTTCAGCGTCAGACTAGTCTGTAGAAAAATGTCTCATTGTTCGTTTCGAGTGGGTTCGTATATCTTAATGATGCATTCTTCTTTCCCCTACCAGACATTATCCAACTATCAAACATACTCCAGTCAGCGACACTCCAGAATTGCAAAGGGCGTTGGCTAATTCTCAGAAAGTCAGTCAGGTAAGTAAGTGAACAAAGGGTTAACAAAATATGCATTGCTGATTTTTAAATTTAGGTCTAAATAAATAGATAAACCTTACTTATTTTCGGAACAGTATTATGCAAGCACCATTTTCCCTGTGGTCAAGTTTTTTTTATCCCACTCTCTTTTGTGCTTAATGTCAATCAAGAATGCAGATTGCACACATTTTGAAATTCGTGGGCCTATTTGTTATTTAACTTTGTACATTACGTAAAATCATGGAAAATGAAAGAGAAAACTTGACGAATATCGTCCATACATTGCAGTAGGACGAAGACATTTCGATATCAATTCATTCTTTCAAAGCCGTTCATACTCAATCAACAATCATTTATTTCAGGTGAAATACCACGAACAGTTCGAGAAAACAAAGGGACAGAAAATTTCCGTTGCGGATGATCCTTTGTCTGCCCTACAAAAGAAAACTCAACAAAACATTAGCCAGGTCAGCTCATTAGTTACATCTGATTGCTTTCGTTGAAAATCATGTTGTGATCAATTGCTTTCATTTTTATTACAGGTTGCATATCACAATTTAAAAGACAAACGACAGAACATGGAAGCTCGACGAAGTAGTTTAGATCCAGGTTTGTCTGAATCTCATTCTCTGTTACCACAAGGGGATGAATATGACGATTTGAGCGAGAAATACGTGAAAATGTCGAATCTAACGTGAATTATTTATTGATCTTTTAAGTTGAAACTTAGGGAACGCAGGGATATTGAAAGTTGGATTCATCAAAAAATGTGGACTTTGTTTTCTAAATTCTCTTCAATGCACTTGATTTGATGCATATATACGAATTTGCAGACTGCTCTTGCACCTTAGTACCGTATTCATTTCCAGTGTTCGAAATTCGTTTTATTTCGGCTTTACATTCATGTAGACATAAACATAATGAATTTGTTGCACACAATCATGTACAAGCCCGTGTAACACACATGAATGAATGCTCATTTTTGATCTCACATTACACTTTACAAGGTATCTTTGACGTATACAAAAATCGATAAGTTAAAATTTGGTAGCAACGTGAGCTAATTATTGAAATATATCTCAGGTAGCCTCCAAGTGCACAGACAAAAGTAAGAAAAATAGAAAGTGGTAATTTCTGGAAAAATGGGTATATTGCAACACAAAAAATTGAGTCCCTCTCCTTTGCTTTATCGGTTTCAGTTAGCTGTGTATTTATCAATCAATGCCGAAGCTGATTTTTGTGTTGTTTCGGTTTTTCTGTCCTAGTTGGGTTCCCCGGTGGTCCTGGTGGTGGGATTACCCGTCCCATCCCGCGGATAGTGGCGTGGTGGAGCGGCACGGAGGCCGAGCAGGCGGGCAACCTCCCACGGGCGATGACATTGATCTGAAACAGATACCCTGAGGACACAAAAATAGCCGCATGGGTAGAAGAGCACAGAAAATGGGGGACATCGTAGTCTGCACCACGAACTACGTAGTCAGGAGAAGTGGACCTCCCAACCTATGACGATAAGAATTGAGGAGGCTGTGGCCGTTGCAACGAAGACGTGAGAGCCTACATGAATTGTGTTATCTACTTATTATTCAAGGTGCTCGTTCAACTGCGATTTTAATGGGAAGTGGGAACAGTGCATGCACATGAAGCCTGAATTTTATATCCTTTGTCTTTTTGGCTGATTTATATCCAAGGCTTAATAACAAGTTCCTATTGCAACTTCTTAATGAATTAAGTTATAAAGCACTACTTTAGGCAATTTAAGAAGACCAGTAGGTTAGTAGATTATTATAACTTGGGGAAAATGTTAATTTCAAAGTCATGTATCGGACCATCTTTCCTGAGAGCCATTGCATTTAATTCTTGGACGTTAATATTTCATAAAAGTGTCTTCATTCAACTATTTATTCGTTCCGCAAGATTTCGGAGCGTTTGTCCGCTTTCTAGCACGTGAAAGTAAAGTGCGTTGTAAATAGACAAGCACGCATTGACGTGAAATATTACATCTCACTGTCACTTCCAAATTCTATGATACTGCTGGATACTTCGAAGATGTTTTCGATGACAAATCAAAACCAGTCACGGACTGTTACCTATAATAAAAGTACTACGTAAAATGCAATGCATTCTTTTATATCAGTGTGTGATGCGTAGCAATCTGCTTGTGACACTCTGATTTTGCGTGCTTGCGAACATCCCGAAAGCTTGCGGAATAAATAAAAAGTCAAATGAGAACACAAAGTCGAGATATTGACGTCAAAGAAATATCAGTGGTTTTTCTGGTTGAATATCTTGATTTTTCTGTGGCGAGAAACTTTCTGGTAGAACAAAATGTTAACTTGCAAAGGCAAAAGCTTGGTCTTGGGAAAAGAAAGCATTGAAACACGTTACATGTACAGAGGCCTAGGTCGTAAGATACAACAATTGAATTTTGAAGTTCCACTTCATATTCCATGAACAATAGCAACGGCGATGACATGAATGAAGTAAGAGTTCCTCGTTAATTTCAGAAGGACAACAACAAATACTGCGTGACCACAAAGAAGTGGAGGCAAATGGTGGTAGTACTTCTGTAGACACTCGTCGAATGTCCACAGGAAGCTCGGGCTCCGGATCTATGGTCGGAGATCGAGCAACGTTCTACACCCGTGCAGCTGCAGGTAATTATTTGAACCGCTCATTTGAACTCATTTATACAATAAAAGATCGAGACATACTCGATATTTTTCGCGGTTTAAATTCGAACTTCATTGTTTCCACAACGTGAATACATGTCAAACGTGTGTGAAACGTATTAAGCTTTTGACAACAGAATATAATAGGGCTTTACTTGCATAATGTTGCTATCGCAATATCTCACTCATCGAAACGTAGTCTCAGAGGCCTGAGGAGTTGGTGGACTTTTTTCTAAAAATGCGAATATTGTTCACTCAGGTACGATGTACAGAACATCTGGGATGCTTGGATGATCTCAGTTATCATAAATATAAGTGTAGCTTCAATGCGAATAAGAATTTCACAAGACATGCAAGCGTTAAATTGTATCGAAGAGGTATGTCACGAATTATTTCTGCCACGAAATTACGGACCACATGCGCTGCCATGAGAGTGGTAGAATCTCCTATACTATTCAAGACGGAAATGTAGCTCATGCAAAATCATATCATTCGCAAGGTGAATAATCCGCACGTTCCTGAATAGAAAATCATGTTTTGGCATTTTTGGGTCGGCGATCCTGGAAAAGGAAGACTCTCCATGTATCAAAAGTCGTAGATTTGTATCTTTCTAATACTTTTCCGTTGTATCGTTTTGATTTCCACCACTTAGTCATGTACTACCTTTTTGCATTTGTTTTGCTACTTTAGCGAGTGCATTTTGAGTTAATTTTTCAGAGCAATATTAGTTCTATCGTTTTAAAGATGAGATGCATGAGAAACCTGAATTGCATATTTCCTACTCAAAGTAACTAGAAATGAATTGTTTTATTCCATAGCACCACCACGAGGCAAGTATAAAAGCGCTCGGTTCGTATGCTGCTGTAGTAACATGTCTAAATATGATACCTCACCACTGATATTTCATAAATTCCTTTTAGTGTTGGCTAACATGACGTATATTTCATCAAGAACTGTATCGTACTAATTTATTTTGTCTGACAAGCGTTGAATGCTAACGCGTGTTGTAATCAGGAATCGCAATTTTCCGTCTTTTCCGTTTTTTTAACGAAATCAGTCTAATGTAAATATTTCAAATGTATGCATTCAAACCCCGGTTTTTCCCAATTTTCCGTTTTTTTCTTGGGTGAATTGCGATCCCTGGTTGTAATGCTACTTTCATTCATCTATTAACTTATTTATTCGTTGACTGTTTTTTTGTTTCTTATTCGGACTTTTCATCAGTTTCATCACGTTGACTTTGCCAAACACTAACTGCTTCCATGGATGAATGGTTTGATTGTTGAGCAGATACCGGTGTAATAAGTTCTTTTTCATCACGTCTACTGAATTGCTTAGTTGTTTGGAATCACAGCTTCATGGTCGATTTAAAAAGCGGAGCAAAATATTCAAAATTCGGTTTTACCGGTGCGTGAAACCGATTGGAGCAACAGCAAGCGATTGTATTCGCGAGAATTAATATTTGTTTATAGAGATAGTTGAGAAGTTCCTAAAGATGGAAACTGACCCTTTCTATAACTTTTCACAGCCGCTTTCCCCTCTCGTCTAGAGGTGTACATCGGATTTGGATGTTGAATCTGATCTGACGGCTCTAAAACAAGATCCGATCCGGATCCGAGAAGAAGATGAATTCAAACGAATACGATCCGACAACATGTTTGCAAAATAGAAATCCCATCCGTATAATTCGCCTAACCCGAAATATTTTTTCATCATCCACACACGCTACATCGTACATATATGTATCCATTTCTGATTGATTGCTCACAGTTCGTATGTTAATAGCTGAATGACTGGGGATCTCATTCATGGTTTACTTTCGATGAGCTTTACTTTCAACTGTTCTCAACTGTAATGTGCAAAAGTGCGACTATCTAATATTTCAAGCTTTATCTTAACAACAGTTTAAAATACACGTGTCGTAAGTATTCAAAACAGCAGTATGCTGTGTTCATAATCTGCGGTAAAAAGGTATGTCATTGCAGATGTTGCTGACTTTTTCTGATAATTTTATATACGTGCACATGTGGTCAAATTGAACAAAAATGATAGTGATTTACATTAGTACATATTTTGCTACCATTTCCATAGACATAGTAGGTCCTATATAATTCCCTTTCATTCACAAGCCGAGGTTACAAAGTTATGGATCCGACATGGTGATTGTGCGTATCAGCGGATTACATTGCGTATCTCCAGAATGAGACATGCAAGTTCGAGTCTTGCGCTGTTATGCCATACGATCCGACAGTTGGATTTTCTTACCTCCCTTCTTGTCCCAGGTTTTAATGCAAGAAATCTGCTGAATTCCTTATTTTTGGTGATAATTTAATCTAAAATGTTTTGTTCCGTAGTGCCTCCGCCAGCCCCAGGCAAGTATTAGTGTGTGAGTTGTAGTCACCCTTAAATCATCGACACTGGGCATTTAAGAAACTTCCTCTGTGCAAGGTTTTGAAATTGTGTTGATAAAGTATTTGAGATAATCAGACAATTTAGGCATTTGTTTTGAAGGGATTACGAAACCTGTAGCCCAACCAACCTCATATCGCTCAGTACTAATGTATTCATATTTTTGATGATTTTTCTATCTCTGCCTTCATCTTGCACGCAATTAACTACTCAACATGGACTTTTCCAATATTCATGAACAAAGACTTCGAATTTCAAGCATCCTCTTGAAAGAGAAATGCTGGCTTATAGCACCCCTGTCGCTGTACACTTTTTCTGCTTGGATTTCAGTTCAGATTTTCTATCACTACTCGGTACCTGGAAAATTGTAGCTGATATATTGATTTATGAAGTTTGAATCGATAAATCACACTGATTCAAATCTTGGTCGCTTCATCCTTTATATCTGTAGTGGACTTGAACTGATATGTAGTTTTCATAGCCGATTTTGAAAGTTTTTGGAAGGATGCTGTCACGTAGATTTTGGATCTAAAAAGGACCATGTAAACAACTGCTATTTGACTGAAACATATAGTTTAAACGCAAATCGCTTTTAATTGCCCATAATGTTGATTCGTATTCACAATTTGTTTCAGCAATATTGGAATCTGATGCAAAGTTTCATGATGTGGATTCTAGATAGCACCTGATGAAATGCGTAAATTGTCAAGAGATTCAAGTCTGAACTAAATCAATAAATTCAATGATTGGCAGACCATAAAACTAATTACATAAAGCAAACAGACAGTAACTTGTTTGAGTTGTCATTGAATTGATGTAACTGATGCATAATTTAAAGCATTGGTAATTTAAGTATCAGATTTGATAATTGAAACTGAAGATATTCCTCGGATAGCCAAAGTTGCTTACATTGCATCGCACAATCTCATTTTCGCAAATCATTTTCTGAAAAAATGAGCTGAAAATAGTCCGGGTAAAACAGGGTTGATGCTTGAGGGATTCGTATGCAGCTGATACAAGACCTCCAGCTTGCTTGCAATTGGAAGAAAGGTTGCCAAAAGACACTTAGGCGGTGTATTCATGCAGTTGAGCGAGTGCATTAACATGAAATAGTGCAAAAATTCAAGTGTATTGGGCTGTCCACTTGTGAGGGCACTCCTTGCTTCACCTTCAGGAAAGGTTCTAGTGAATGAATGAGTGGTTTAACGTCACTACTCCCCTATACTGAGGGCTTGGACGGTGCTGACATCGTCAGACTTCAATCTGGAACGTTGTGATCGTTTAGTCCGGATGCCCTTCCTCTGAAAACTTCCAATGACAATTTCGGAGCTGGACCTCCGGACCAGAAGATCGCTAGCTCTACCGAGGCGGCACTACATGGATCAGACAGCAACCCTAGTGATCCCAACCTACATCTTAAGCCTATGACTCAATGATTCAACTGTCAGAAAAACATTATCTTAGAATAGGCACCAGTGAAAGACAGAGCATTCGATGCCACCTTTATAACTGTGCCTCTTATACTTGCCCTTCTCGACACGGTTCCAACAACTAAGGTTTATGGTCGCATTATTTTTGCCATGAAAATGTTCGTTTTCAGGCTGCTCTACAAATGCGATTTTGAGCAGTTTTAAGCTGACACAATTTCTCCCATAATCTCCCTTCTAACTCTGTGAACTATCAAGTTACATAGCAAGGACTAGATTATGGCGCCATTGACGGTCTTCGAATAATACGCACGCATACTACAATTGACATGTCGTAGGATGCACGTAGGTCGCATGCCTAATAAATTTTACTAGTGTAGGCTATAATATCATGAAAGCTTTAGCACATGTATTTTCCTCACATGCCCAAGTGAATCAAAGTCTCCAGTTGGTAGATGCCAAATATTTTGCGGTTTGATGTTGGTCTCGGTAACCTTAATTATGATGTAACGGATCTTTTCAAAAGTATCATCCATTTGGAAATAGTCGATGGATCATGCGATCTAATGTTTTGTATAAAACCGGAATGATCATGAATCAGCAGTTTGTTTGATTTTTATATTATTATTATTTTTGGTTTATAATGTTTTATCCATATTTCCTCCTGTGTACACTTGATGTCATATTTTGCTTTTAACAAGCTTTCACATTGTTTTCTTTTAGGGATGACATTTGTAAACACGAGTAAGTATCACTTTAACAAACTGTAAAGTTGCGGCTTCATTTTTCTTTCACATTATAAGTTTTCCACTTTGTTATCTACTCGTTCTCTTTTCCGCCAATCTTTTGGTCGGATAGTTTGCGATTCGAGTTTGATTAAAATATTTTGCGAGTTGTAGAAGAACAAGTAGACGAAATTGTAGTTCTGATGTTAAACTGCTTCTCACGATAAAGCATGAAATGGTCCAGGACACAAAGTTGAATGCTAAAAATAACACCGAATTTTATTTATACAAACTGACAGTCTTTATTATGACTTTTCCATGCAGACATATGTACGAGTATAGGCCACCTCGTCTTTCTATCGGTAGGCCTAATATTCAGATTGGTGGCTATTTGAGCAACTACAACTATTTGTCCATTGGCGTCTGCGAGTAAAGCGTTAGATATGTTATTGATCCCTTCCTTTACTATAGATCATGTCAGTTTTAAGTCAATGATGACGAGCGCCTAGCCAATTGTAGGCAGGCCACATTGTAAATGAAACGAACATGTGTCATTGAAACGAATGACCTTGTAACTTATCATAGCGAACATTATAACATCTCAGTTGGTGAAGTGATCGTTTTATATTGTTAAAAGTGCGACAGGATAATGGTCGCAGACTTACCGTCGAGGGAAGTACCTCGTGTTATTCTATTGCACCCCAATCGCATGATACCGTCAACTGCACGTGGAATAGTGGAAACCTACCGAAAATCTAGTCAAGAGGAGGGACTCCTGGTGCATTGATTTCATTCCATTGAGCTCAGCAACTACAGTGCGTGACAGCAAGTTTTAAACTTGGCATGTATCTACGGACACGTACATTTTTCAACACCTAAATTTTTTGCTATTAAGAAATATCGACAAATTTGTAATCATCTGAAAGAGAATTTTCGGATCTATCATTTGAATGTTGTTGAATTAATTGTTTTTGAAATTGGTGGTTCCTAGAGGCCCATAAACCCGGAAGCACCAAATTTTCTTTGACTTGTTTTGACAAGCGCATAAATCAATTTGAAACATTCTCCTTGTGATATTCAAAACCGTCACAAGATTGGCTTTCAGAAAATATATAGTTTGACAGTGTTTTCTCGAAGTTTATAGGCAATATTTTGAAAGTAGTATAGATAGAAAATGTGGTGATTTTTTCATTTTCAGAATATTTCTTCGAAGGGCCTTAAATTTACCCAACAAAAGCAGAAAACACTAGTTTTAAGGTAAATATATGTCACCAGTTAGTTAACAGCGTTATTTCTGTCATTATCGCAACACATTCTGAAAATGAAAAAATCGCCACATTATCTATCTATACTACTTTCAAAATGTTGCCTATAAACTTCGAGAAAACACTTTCAAACTATATATTTTCTGAAAGCCAATCTTGTGACGGTTTTGAATATCACAAGGAGACTATTTCAAATTGATTTATGTGCTTGTCAAAACAAGTCAAAGAAAATTTGGGACTTTCGGGTTTATGCGCCTCTAGGAACCACCAATTTCAAAAACAATTAATTCAACAGCATTCAAATGATAGATCCGAAAATTCTCTTTCAGATAATTATGAATTTGTCGATATTTCCTAATAGCAAAAAAAAATTAGAAGGTGTTGGAAAAAATACGTGTCCGTAGATTTATGCCAAGTTTCCAACTTGCTGTCGCGCACTGTATATAATGCAGATCATCTTTCACCAACCCGCTACTAAAACCAGGCTGTTGTTCAATTGACTGCAATGCTCTCGGTGAAATGATTCATTCTACTATCACTTGTGATGCGGACGGCACTTCTTTGAATTCTTAAAGAATTTGAGTATGTCTCAACATGCATATTTATTCTGCCACTATATAATGCATTTAACTTTTTTTATATTTGCCTAGCACTTGCGGTTAACATGCACGTTAATGAAATATTTAATTCACATATACTTTCATAAATATCAAGTAAAAAATATCAGGTATTGGTACTTTAGGCGTACCACTCAGTGCTGCAAACATGATCATGATTTCTTCCGCACTCCAAGCATCTGTTTTGTTTTGGAGTGATGCACACAGTTTCAACGTCATTTTATAAATTAAGTGTACACACCTGCTTGATATGATTTCCATTGTAGATCACGTGAATGGCATATAAGCATTACTGCATTCTCACTTAAGCTATTACGACAGTGTTCTACAACTTGTGTTCATGATCGTGTTCCGATTAATTTGCTTCGGAATCTTATTTACATTGTCTGCTAGCTAGTAATTATATTTCTGCTAACAAGGATGCTACGAAACTGTGTAGTGACACTCAATAAAAGAGACATGTCATTTAAAGATTTTCGGATGTCCTGCTCATAAATCCATAGATAGCATTAAATTACCAGACTGGTTGAAAAGTATCAACAATTTCACGAGGATGGACCGCACCCATCCTGATATTGTGTTGACATTCATTCGCATGAATGCGTCAAGTGTCTTTTGCCACTTATAATGTTTTGAAATACTTCTGCGGATGGATTCAAAGTGAACTTTGGAGGATTTAGATGCAATTAAAATAAATTCCTTTCCTCTAGCCTCTGTTGGACGAATGATTAGAAGTGAGAGAAGAGGCCTATCCCCATGAAGATATCACGAAGAAATTGTCTCAAGTCATCGAGATTTTCTTCCTCAGGGTTACTACAAGTCCTGGAAAGCCTGGAAAAGTCCTGGAAAACGAAACCGACACCTGGAAAAAGCTTATTTGTAGCCAAGCACATATGATCTGTGACATCGATCTCACTTGTAAAAATGGATGTTGATTGAAAAACAAATTGTGTGGTTTTGAAAAGAATGTTGCTAGTCTGATTTCCATGCGATATCAAAAATTTTTTGATGATTCATGGCATATTCATTTCTAATAATTTCCAAAGCAGTTGCTAAAGCGCTGCACATCCCTTTTCAGCATGATTTTTGTTTGATAGTTTGCGTATTAATAGGGCTAGGATAATAATCTTTCCACATAAGTTGACGTTTCTCGTAAATTTCACGTATTTCGTTCTTTTGCTGAAGCATCTGTAAGCTGCTCCAAACAATCAACCAACGTGAAAAATGTCGCGATCGGAAATGATCTGGAAACAGTGCTAAGTTTCCTCAACTGAGTTTTGGAAATACCTTTAGTTATGCAAAAAAGCGTTCCCTAGCAACCGTTGATTGACAAAAAACCAGCGTAGTCAAAATAGGGGGTAGCTGTCTCCCCGATATAAATCCGAGACCTAATCATGAATCCTGGAATTTCTTTGAATTTATCCTGGAAATGTCCTGGAAAATGGTTTTCCAGTTTCTGTAGAAACCCTGCTCCCTGCTCGGGTTCAAAATGAACTATCAAAATGAAACTATCAACTGAATGTACTTGAGGAAAAGCAGAAAATCTGTCAATTATCCTGTAAGCACGAAGTACAATGAAATCATAATACAGACGTAGCATTTCAAAATTCATTATAAGGCTATTCAATGGTTGCACATACTTACGTTAGCCGTTATCATCCTTGCGGAAAATGGCCTCCCTTGTGATACGAATCCATTTCGCACGATCGCTAGCCGCCAGCCGCCAGTTCCTTGGGAGTTCCTCTCTCCATCTCTTTCTCTGTCCTCCACGGTTTCTTTTCCCTTCTCTTGGTATCCATACTGTCGTTCTATGGCTCCATCTGTTATCGGGTCGCCTGATGACATGACCAGCCCACTTCCATTTGAGATGTTTCGCTTCTGTCATAACGTCCTTTAATCCTGTTCGTCTCCTTACTTCTTCGTTTCTAACCTTGTCTTTCAGAGTGACTCCAATCATCCTTCGTTCCATCGCTCGTTGTGTTGTTCTGAGTTTATTTGTTCTGTGATCGTGTTAGAGACCAGGTTTGGGATCCGTATGTCAGGACAGGCAGAATGCACATATCGAACAAACGTTTTTTATTCTTCATCTCTATACCTCGTGATGTTAAGTAGGGCTTGAGTTTCCAAAAGGACTTCCGCGCATTTTGTGTTCTTCTTAGGATTTCTTGTTCTTGGCGTGCTTGAAAGGAGATATTCTGTCCAAGGTAAACAAAATCGTCGACATAATCTATGACGTGTCCATTGATGTGGATTAAACTCTTTTGGCCGTTTGTCAAAATTTTTGTTTTCTCGTTGTTTATCTTTAAACCGACCTTTTTTTCCCTGCTTCTTTAGCTCATCTACAATTATTTGCATGGAAGTCGCGTCATCCTCAAAAATGGCAATATCATCTGCAAATCTCAAGTTCATGAGACGTTCACCGTCGATCTTTATTCCTGCGTCTGTAGGGAAGTGACATGATCTGAATATGTCTTCTAATGTTGCCGTAAAGAGGACTGGGGATATGGGATCTCCTTGGCGAACGCCACGTTCAATGAGGAATTTCGGGCCTCTTGTTCCCAAAAGAGGTTGCACATAAGAGAGTGCTGAATCCAGATTTTCGATAACAAACGCTTAGATATCAACTAAGATTGTTCAATCAGAAGTAAATAAACTCTTCCTTCGAATTTCACTAATTTATTCTGGGAAATCATCAGAAACTCACTTACTCCGAAATTAATTGACTTGATAAATTCAATAAGTCACGACGCTGAGTTACATTGCATATTGTAAGTAGGAAACCATTATTTGCTTCAACATTACTGATAGTAATTTACTTCATTCACAACTTTTTTCTTTCGGCATTTAAAGTTTCTTAAGCATCGAAACTTAGCCTTGCTACTCAAACATGGGATCTGACATTTTCGAGGAGACAGCACACTTTTCATCAACCTTTATTTTGATTTTTAACTTTTTTGAAACTTTAATCTCCTAACTGTTCATTGCCTCAGCAATACAACTCTACATGCTTCGAGTAAAATTCGTAGAATACTAAGTAAGATAAGAATCTACTTGATTATAAAAGTTTAAGGTTTGAAGTCTTCATGAGGTGTAGGCGAAGAGATGGTTTCCGGTTGATTAATGATGCGCTTGTAATCAGCAGCTGACCTCAAATATGACGTGTATGTAATTTTGGTAAAGATATAACAGTTAATCTGTTAGACTACCACCAAGATAACATGACGGATGTCAAGGTGACTGCACTGATAGTCACGTGTATGTATTAATAGGTAACAAATCGTTGTTTGTATGTTATATATAACAGGAATGATTAATTTAATTGCTGCTCTGAGTTCTGTACATCATAATTTCGATTAAATGCAATTTAGTGTTTATGTGGTTAGTAATTTTCCGAAGCACTCTTATATCGAGGGATGTGGACTCCAACTCCGGGGTTTGATAGTACTCCGACTCAGGGTGGCAAGTATCTAAGCCTAGTTCTGGTAACCTACATCATAGATCATTGTCGGCTTACCTGAACCTGATTTTAGTGATCATTGCTGCATCGTCAATCATTTTCTATGGAAGTTTATCAACTTTGCACATCACTTGCTGATGTGTGCTTCACACGGTTTTTCTCCAGTCTCTACCAGGCAGGAAAATCCCTCATCCTTCTCCAAAAATATGAGTACACTTTCGATTTCAGTATGCGCTTTGGAGGAGACATCACACACGATTGACGTTAGGGTAAGAGGTAATGTTCTCAAACAAACTAATATTTTACTTTTGTCTCCGATGAGACCTTTGGTCCGTAGGTGTGATCGAGGTTAGGAAGGCTCGTCTTCTCTACTAAATCACCGAGTGAAAAGACAATTCTTTTTTCACTATCACAGTTCATTTCTTCAACAATTACAAGCTTTGCATGCACTGCTGTCTCTATACTTTTGTTTGACGGAGAAAGTTGACATCAAGACAGTGACAGCTATGCACGAGGATAGATAATTTGTTCGCTTTATATTTCGGGTCTAGTTATAGTCAGGACTCCGACAAAAATGATAGGACTCTGACTACGCATCCATGCTTATATCTCGTTAAATTTTGATAATAAACACAGTTCAACCTTTTTAAAAGAAATGCCCTCGTGGCCGACCGATCATCGATTTATCGAGGTATACCCTACGGTAAACAAATCATTTCAAATACATAGGTTTTCAGGATTTCACAGTCAACAGGGTTCTCGAAGAGGTCTGGGGTCAACGGTGTTTATCGCACCTTTTAGGGTATTTGCGATAACCGAGCAAATTCTGGCTAGATCGGAATGGTTTTCTGAATAACCAATTCATAATCGAGAAATCCCTTTTGACGAGCTCCCTGTGCTTTACAAGGTTGAACTGTATTCCGTTTTTTCTGACGTTTAAGTTGTTTATTGTCCTCTCTACTGTCGCTTTTTGATCGTGATGGAATTGCTGATGTTTCATTAATTATGCAAAGTCACTATCGATAGGCAAGTGATTTATTCTATATTTAAAACTGCATCTTGTGTATTTTTTTGGTGGTGTCCGTGGCACAGTGGTTGCGTACTTGGACTAGCGATCTCATGGTCCAGAGGTCGAACCCGGAAAGTGTCATTGGAAGTCGGCAGGAAGGGCATCCGGACTACAAAGCACCACAACGCTCCAAACAAAGTCTGACTTAAGTCAGCACCGTCCAAGGCCCCAGTAGGGGTAAAAAGTGACGTAAAATCCGTAAAAAAAAAAAAATCTTGTGTATTTTTGGAATGCTGTAATTGGTAGAACACAGAGAATCAATTCATTGTGATCGGAGATTTTCACTGCCATTTGCCATTTAGTAGCAGGGAGGGTATTGCTTTTAGTAATCAGAGTTTTCTGGGTGGCAAATAAATCTTGCGGTGAACAGTATTCAAATGTCATAAATGACTCTGTCCATCTTCAAATTTTGGGAAACACTAAAAACATCGTGTGAGCAACGCCAATAGATTTTTAAACTTGGACTAAATACTTCAATTTCATTAGCCGGCTGTAAGGAGCTTCATAGTCAATTGAGTCAATGATTCCTTTGAAAAGTGATGGTTACAGCTCCTTGAAGACTAGATGACATTGATATCGGCATCCAACACGTAATGTTAGATAGAGTACTCTTTCTAATTCTTGATCTATCCATTTTGAAGCTCTTGGACAACCATGGTGACTTCACATCTCTTACACCGACGCTAAGTGATTTTCAGTTTGTCTCATATTTAGCACAAATCTGACTTTCTCCCCGTCTTCAAGTGTTATAGCTATTAACAGCTGCTTTGGTAGAGGAGCTGCAGCTACTAAATGTGCTTAAGCTATGAGCACATTATCAGATGATCTGAAAATTAATGAATATGTAATTAACAATTTTTCTGCTTTCTTTTTACCCAATTTCCGCAAATGCTGTTGAAAAAGAGAACTACCATTCAATGGTCGAAAGTTTTGAAACTGTGGTTCTACATTTCCGAAGGTTCCTAACAACACCCTTCAGCCGACCGCGACAGGTGTCAATTTTTTAGCATCAAGACTGGCGAAAATTGTGTTCATTGGTTTATCTGTTAATGAACTTTTTTTATAAAAATATGAATAATGAATTATAACGTGAACTTCCATAATCATGAAAGATAACCAGTAGACTAGACAGACGCATGTACTACTTTGCTAGTGGTTGAAGGTGTCATATGCTTATGTCCCATAGCTTGTCTATGCTGTTTATGTGTTTCCGATAAGTGACCATTTGCAATGTATGATCCAAGGAGGTCTAGATATCTACAATTATAGATATCTAGACCTCCTTGGCATGATCTAAGAAAATGATGTCGTTATGATATCGTTGCCTCAAGATAGACAAGTGCATACTGTCTGTAAAAATATGTTTGTAGGTATACAATATTACATACCTACTTTTTGTACATCACTTATGTGCATCTCTATTTCCATTGCTAACTTAGAATTTAGATCATTCATCCATAGACTTCTAAATTTCTCTGGACAGATAGGTGAGCAAAATTTGAAATCATTTTATACATGTTCAGGCCAACCAACATTTCTGTTACAGAAGATCGAATCTTGTAGCTAATCGAAGGGATAGATGACTATTTGATGTGTCTTTTGTGCTATTCAATCTAATACAAAATACCAAACAAATATGCCGCTGCTGGTTGTCAACCTAAATGCAATGATAGTGTAACACCAATTCCTCTATATAACAAGGAATTTTGAATCTGTATAGTTGCATAGAGTTAGTAGAAAGTATTATATCCGAACTAAACATTCCGTCTTGTGTGATCTCCACTTCCACGAACCTGACACAATGCCCCACGAAGTACATTGAATCATTAATCACTTGAAGAAAGTGAAAAAATGAAGTGCAAAGAAAAAATGAAAAAGCGTAATCTAAAGGACAGAGCCATCAAAATCCAGCTTATCTTTCCTAAATTCTTCTCCTGACAACTACAAAGCTGAGATTCGCTATGTCACACGTTTTAAATTACATGTCCATGGCAATGGAAACACATTCGAAGATTCTTTGGTATGAAGATTTTGTCCTAAAATCTGAAGGAATCTGTTCTGTGATATCCTGAAAGCGATCATGGACTAAAAATAGCGAACGTAAGCTATCTTCATTCATTCAGCGTCGTCTGCGAATGTTCGCAACTATCACGTAGAGAGAAAATCCATTCCAACAAGCACATATCATGTATCACAAGTTTTCCAAAGTTATCAATCTGATGACTTTTGTATAATATCTACTGGATGAACCAGTCCTACTAGAAATTCGAAATCGGATTCAGTTATGTAATACTTGGGAAAGCTGACAAAGTTGCTGGTGAACCGAATCTACGGCCGGAAGACTAATAACGCTATAGAGATCCTCCCATATCATTGAACATGGTAAGGGACAATTTCGAGAGGAAAAGAAGCTGGGCGATTCATACACTTTAAATGTCCTTAAAAAAAAAGGAACAGAAAAGGAGATCCTTCTTATATTTCAATGACAGCAATGATGATGGACTCAATAAGCATTCCCAACCTGCGCAGCCACTTCTGAGGAGGTTGGAACAGATATGAAGCGATCCGACCTGTGATGGAGAGCCTTCTGAGAAAAATGACAAGTACTCGAGAAAGTGCAGTCGGATTATTTTATCATGTTTTGACTGGATTATTTTTATCAGTGTTTTACCTGGACACGTCAAATGGCTGGAGCAAATTTTATCTCCCTGCGTCATCGCACAGAGAGTGAAAATAAAATATAAACAATTTCTTATTGAAGTTTTTTGGACTCTGAGAAATGTTGATGATAGAGTATTATGCATCAACCACAGAAGATGACATGTATGCAGGACGTAATGCTTGCATGCAAGGACTTATTCAATATGAATCCTAATAATTGAGATGATAGCCACTGGGCTAGTTGAAATGTAAAAAATGTGATTCCTGTTGTGACTGCACTGTCAGAAATACTAAGTGGCAATGCCGCGACATCCCTGAAACTGCAAAAACTTTGAATAAATTTATCAATGGAAGTCAAACCATCTGTGCTCAACCATGCATTCTATGCTGGAGGCTATTGTAGGAGATCAAACTGAATATTGCTAAGAGAAGATAATCTTCTCGATCTAAAAAATGAACGGATGGTGCTCAGAATAGGCTATCGTATAATATTTTCTCTGGGGACTTTTCCGAATACTTCTTCGCAAAATCTTTGCGACATACGTACATGAACCATATTTCAGAAATTTCAATGAAATATTTCAACGAGCATTGCTGGAAATTTGTTCATAACATCTCAGATGCCTCATTTCTGACTTAGTAGCAGAAAAATCGCAAAACTTACTTATAACGCGGAGGTCTAGCCTTGAATTCCACGCATAACAGTGCTTCTCACTCCCCGTGTACATACAATAGAGAACCATACTGTCTTTACTCTGCATTGTTTCTGGCAAGTTCTCTAAAACTTGATAACGATTGATGACAGTATATTTACAGTAGTCTAATTTAGGATTGCTGGCCTGAACATGTATGAGGCAAATTTCAACCTATCTGTCCAGAGAAATTTAGAAGTCTATGATTCATCCATGGACTTCTATGATTCATCCCATCACTCAATGTATGTAGTTCCATTTCTATGACTATAAGACAGTAATTGTCAAAACATGGATATCTATTGTAAAAATATCAATGCAAAAGTCATTATAATCATTCTGATGATGCAAGTGTGATATCTGTTGCTATCTATCATAGATTGAATTGATCATGATTATTATTTTATATCTTGGAAACATCATAGATTGTTGATAGCTATAGGACATACCAAATGTGTCATAGAGCTTCAGCGACATGACCTAAATGTCACTTCATTGCTATGGTACATTTGGTTAATGGTCAACTGTATAGTTGCAGGTCGCTGTTCTATCAAAATACTTCCATATTTAAAGAGAAATCGTAATATCCATGAAACATTGCTAAGTAAGTCGTTGCCTTGATATTGTCTACTACTAGAAGCCGCCGTGCATTTGCCATGTGTTATTTCAACGTACATGTATGTTCAGGACGTGTTTCCAATGTCTACATGCTTGAGTTTCCATACAAAATTCAGCATGGATCGTAGTTGAGGCAATTTCATTCAGACGTGAAGAATTGATGCGTCATTTCACATGTAGTTGTGACGCAAGTGCTCATCATGATGAATAGTTGCACTATAAGCAATGAAATCATTGCAATGACGTAAAGTAAAAGTGATTCTGATGATATATTAGAACATTCAACCGCATTTATGATACCAGGTTTCAATCCGTCGATCGCAATTCTTATCTCTAGCTTGCCATGTATTTGTAGTTGACTAGGTCATCAGAGTCCATATGTTTGTTCAATAATTCGTCAACGTGTCGTCACTGCTAATGTACTGATATGTGCACCCTTCACATGTCTACTGTGGAAAAGGTGTTATTTTTTTGCTCAATACGGCAATTGATACATATTTCACCACGATTACTTGACAATGAGGTAGTTGGTGACCGGCATTTGACACTTCCGATGAGCTTGACATTATTCAGATAGTAACACTAATTGTTCTCATGTACGGGACCCAAGGAAATGTTCCGGGCGCTAATCAAGTGAATCGCATGCGGAGAGAGCATTTTAAATGAGATAATAGTTTTCTCATCTATTCCTTGTTGGTGGATGAATTTGTCAAACTTTATTACACCAAGGGATGACACTTGGAGGTCATCTCCGTCAGAGGTTTTCTCATTTATAAATAACACAATTTCAGAAAACAAAAGAGAAGTGTATTTCCCTTGCAAAATTTGATACTATTCGCAATTAAAGAGTTAGGGACCTTTGTGTGAAGTGTGAGCGATCTCCGGTGGTTAGATAAAGCCTGAGGGGCGTACGGATGTTCTCTGCATCATAATCACTCGCGATGACCTTGGCGACAATGATCTTGGTAATGTTGAAGATTTGAGTCCCAAACCATTGTGATAGCGTTTCAAATGATAGCTGATGAAATCACTGACAAGGCAAAGCAGTACACTGTTCACATGCTTAATGCGTTAGAAAGATTCGAATTCGCACTTTATACTAGCATCTTTCATCCTAGTTCTACTGAGCGATTTTATGTACGCATTTCTACTGAGGGTGTCGGTTTTAACCACCTATGAAGGAAAGACGCTAAATTCCAACAAGGGTGATTTGGATTTGCATTCAAGTATGAAAATGGGAAGAAAGTAACATAAATTACATAATGCAGTCGAACTTCTATACAGTCAAGACAAACTACTTTGTGTGATGTATGTGAAGCGCACACAAATCTTCGCGCTGATCACATACTTTGGATGATCTATTTGGATGACTCCTTACATGCTTCGCATTCCTGAAACCTCTGGAAGGAACCCCGACAATTCCCACAAACTTCTTCATATATCTTCTGAGGTCACTGTGGGTTCCAGTCTTTCTGTCACGTAGTCGCGACGAAGTTATTCGGCTAATTGGCCACTCATCGTTCTCTGCTACGTCAGCAGTGGCTCCACTTGATTGTGAAACTGGTTCATCAGTTCATCAAGATCGCTGGCGCTATCAATATCATCGTTGATATCTGTAGCAAAAAGCGCAGCCGGTGCTGGTAATTTTGCTTGCCGTGGATGACTGCCATGACGAATCGATGTGTAGAGGCTGACTGCTATAACCAGATCATATAGCCTCATCGATCAGATGAACGTTTGCATCTCTCGCTGTCATTGATTTATCACGATGCAGAAAGAATCGACAGTGAGGAGGCAAATTTGTCAGTTGATTATGTCTGCACTATAGTGTTTAAGTTTACTACTGTCTGGGATTTTGTCAATGCAGACAGAATCAACGAACAAAGTTAAGCATCCTGCTGATCTAAAACATCGTCAAAACAATTGTAAAGGAGTAGTAACGTATACGTTATCATATTTATCAATTGGAATCAAAATAATTGAGAAGATGGTCGAAATCACCACCCACAATAGAACTAAAGCTAATTCAAAATTATACATTCGAATTGCATCAAATTTTTCTGATGTGTTGAAAATGCCTTAAGCTATTTCGACCGGCTTTAGGCAAATACAGAAACGTGTAAGGATAGGTAGCCTGTGAACCAAAAAAATATCAAATGCATCGTCACTTCATTCACTTGGTTATCGGTCATGAACTGATTCTTATTCCTGGACAGAAAGTCCAATCAACTTGTTCAACGACAAAAAACTTAGACATATCTGTTTGCTGATTGTCCTAAGTATATCAGTACGAATGATAGGGTGGATATAAGCGGTATATATTATTTGAAGTTTTGATGCAATATAGTAATAAGTTGTGACGCCAGTGCTTCGGTGAACTTTGTTTTGTACCGAACACGTTTGACGTCAATAGCGAAATGAATCTAGATATTTCAAGGAGTACTTGTCTGCTTCACTGCTGGGTGTAGCATTATCAACGTTAATGTATATTGTTATGCTGTTTTAGCAATTTTTGTGGGTGAAGATTCAACCTGTAGTTGTCGGTGTAGCCTTGACGGTCGCAGCCAATTGAGCGAGTTGATCAACAAAATGTACCGAAAAGTCCACCTGTACTAAAAACTTAGACATCTGTAGTACAGTAGACTTAATAGTTTGCAATGGACTCCTTGCCAGTAGTTATGTTTTGGCGTCTACAAATGGCATTATTGAGCTGTTTTAATTCACGAAATGGTCACACTTGAAAATCAACGTATTCGGAATCGGACGTTACAAAGGCTATGCAAGATTGCTCACGTTTTATCATCGTCTTTCTAGGCAGAGAGAAGAATCGCAGGGAATTTATCTCTTTTGAGTAGCAGTCAGGGACTAGGATGATTGATTACAAATTAATCGCAATTAATGGATGGATGAACCACCTTCAATTCAATTAATTGATAGGATCAAGGGGCGAATTGTTTCAATTAACAGCAATTATTCACTTCAGTAGAAAAAGCGATTTACTGTGCAATTATTGCAAAGCAGTCGATAATACTATCACTCGCATTTAAAGGTAAGAAAAATGACTTTTGATTAATGAGAAAGATTTATCTTAGTATTTTGACATTAGATTTTAATTCAAGCGTCTCTTACTAAGTGTAAGATTCTCATTTTGTAATAATTCTCAATAAATTCAAATTATCATTGCTTGGTAGTGTTTCAGTGTTCGATCAAAAAATGTTTCACCCGTAGAATACACGCTAATGTGATCTATCAATTATCAGTCATTGCGCAGTATTTTAATCAGTGCTTTTGCATGTTTTGTCAAGCAAGTTATTTTAACGAACACACTTGTCATAAATAATGATATTTGTGAAAAGTTGGTTCAATACGTGTTCTGATATTCATCTTGGTAGGCATATTTATTGTAAATATGACTTCCTAATTGCTATTTATTAATCATGTGTCAATCATGCATTCGTTATCGTGCATGTGGACACGAGATAATCGGTAGGGTATCATCTTATGGCATTGGCAATGACCAAATGCAAATATAATTAATTGCAGTTATTTGATTGTTCATTGATCCAATCAATTTGATTGATTGTTGGCAGAAAGTGAAATCAATTAAAGATAATAACCGAAGGGATTTTAGTACGCATGAGAATTTTATTTCGATACCAAACATGTTATTAGATCATCATAGAATATCTAAGAGATGAATGAAGATTAAGTTTTAAATTTGGGACTAAGTTCATCAGTTCATGGTTCATTTGACACCGATGACGGTCCACATACTGAAACATGTTCGGTATCTGAATAAAATTTTCATAATGAGTAAGACTAAAAAGCAATCATTTTTTGTAATTAATAATTAACACAAAGCAAAAAAAATAATTCATTTAATTTTTAATTAATTAATTGTAATTGACTTCTAATGCTTCTTCAATGCGCTAGAACATGCATCTTCACATGGGCGTTGATTCTCGACTTGATATGTAGAGTCTTGAGTAGTGAATATTGGTTTCAAATCTGTTTTTCATCATCTTCTCATTTTCTTGTTGACAGAATCAGGGACTGTTCAAGTGACCCACTCGTCGACGAGATTCAAACCTGGACGTATCGAGGACTATGATCCGATGAATGATGAGTATGGTTCCGTCAGTCGAATGTCCTCCAGCAGTGATGTGCATGCTCCTCGACCCTCCTCCTTCGTGGGAGACGTTTCTGAAGAGACAATGTCTGTTCCTCTGCGATCACCCATCTCTCCGCCCGCCCCGCAGCCTATTGTGGAAGAAGAGCCGGTGTTCGAAGCCCCTCCCGCCCCACAGGTAGCCTACAATGACGGCGGTGATTTGACGCCTGTTGCCGAGACCGCCGAACCTGCGCCAAGTGAAGAAAAAGAGGAATATGAAGAGACTCCAGTTGCACAGGAATATGGTGAGTATGTGATTGAGCTAGCTTCGATTGACAGGCGAACATGCCGATATAGGACAGGTTTCAAGTGTTGATGTGAGCGTCCGTCCAATTATAAATAAAAGTTTGAATTTCAAAAAAATATGAGTATTTGGCATCAACGACAAACTTCGATAACATAATTTTAGCTCATTTTTTAACGCCCGTCTTTCGCCAGTGAGCAGTTTTTGATCACGGCTGCAGACTTGCGTGCGCATTCAGCGCAGTTAATGATCTAAGCGCGATCTAATCGAGATGTTATGGCTGTGAGATGTCGGGATAGCGCTTGATACATATCTATGATTGGTTTCTTAGCACAGTGTCATATCATTATGCGATATCTAGTCATTATGTACTGTGCGGTCTCCGCGGCCCAGTGGTTAAGTGCTTGACTTAGCGATCTTTTGGTCGCGTGGTCGATCCCCGTGTCATTGGAAGTCGTCAGTGAGAACTTAAAAGCATCGCATTGCTCCAGCAAAGGTCAGGACCATCCAAGTCCACATTGGGGAATATTAAAGCTTCATTTTATTCACATAACATGGTAGGACGGGCGAAGCATGTTGCAGTTATGCGTGCATCCTACAGTAAATACATGAAGTTGTTCTTCTTCTGTTGAATTGAGAAATTGCCATTTTAATGCGCAGCATCATTCTCATTATCAGAACTCGGTATTTCAACGTAGTTTGCTACTAGTAGTCACCAACTTTTTTTTACGGATTTTACGTCACTTTTTACCCCTACTGGGGCCTTGGACGGTGCTGACTTAAGTCAGACTTTGTTTGTAGCGTTTTGGTGCTTTGTAGTCCGGATGCCCTTCCTGCCGACTTCCAATGACACTTTCCGGGTTCGACCTCTGGACCATGGGATCGCTAGTCCAAGTACGCAACCACTGTGCCACGGATACCACTGAATTTGATTTATTCGGAATGCTGCAATTAATTTCTATTTCTCCAATTTATTATTTCCAACTCCTTGCTGGCAAGAAGACAAGTTTGTAATGTAAAGAACTCAAGTAACATATTTTTTATGATTAATCAGCAACTTACTAATTTCTCAGTGAGTGATCTCCAGTTCCTGCTCATCGCTGTCTTGTGATTGAAGCTCTAGAGCAGCAAGTTTCTTCAACAGTTACAGATCAGGAGCAATGTCTTGGCAATTCAGAGTAAATATCACGAGCGGTGCAACATGAGTCATACAATAATTGATAAGAACTTTCCCGTTCTCGTGGAACTACAATGTGAAACCATTTCTTGTTTTCTTGTTTTCCGTATCAATAAAGTCTGGTATCCATCGAGCAATCCAAGAGCACTTTTTATATTCAGAGATAATTGTATGACGTGTTTTCTTCATCATTAGATTAGTCATTCTTTTATGCCTATCCTAAAAATGGCGTAAGCTTTGCTAGCAGTATCGAATTTAAGATAAGAGCTTGCCATCGTTCATGAAAAAGGCATCAAATTCAAATCTCAGCGGATAGTTTGTGCTGACTTACATAGATCCGACTCAAATTTAGCACAAATTGACTTTTACACCCTTCCCGAACGCAAGTCAACGCCAACACCAAAACAATGAATGCCCGTCGAAAGTGCGTCACTCAAATTTACCCGGGCATGGCTGCAACTTTAAATTGGGGAGCTGTGTTGATATTGAGAGATGTGAGCTAGGCCTATTGCTTCATTAAGCGTCTTCTACAGGTAATATTTCGGTAGAAGCAGCTTTGTAGTGATTTAGTGTGTACAAGCCTCAGATTAGCTCAAACACAGCTGCATCACTCTCATGCGATCATGTGAGCTTAGAACTCACACGTACAAGTTAGTCACTCGAAATGTTCATTGTTAGTAAGATTCGACCGGATACATGACCGATGCAATCTTGATGCTTTCAAGATGTGTGAGAACACATTTCTGAGGGAGAAAATAAAATGAAGCAGGATTCGTGGCATTCCGGGAATTTCCTGATTTCTGGCGTTTTCTCTCTCTCCTAACCTTGGGCCCTGCATGAAAGATCTGTTTTCATTTTGTTAAAAGTTGACTACATTCCTTGTCGAAAGAGAATTTTCGTCTCTCATTGCCATCAAGAAGCACCAAAAAAGGTGTGAACCATCACAAGATATGTAACTCGCGTTTATCAACTTCAATCTGCGAATCACGAGTGTTTTGTGTCCTTTATTACTTCTATATCAAAAGTACGACTTTTGCTGTGATTCACTAGACAGACCTGTAAACGGGTCGCACATTGCAAAAGTTCATGAACACTGATTTAAATTCATTTAGTTCATTCAGTTTCTTTTGAGCAACTCCTAGTTTCATTTATGCCTCTGCTGTGTTAGGGATGAAAATCCTCAAGTTTAACACAAATTTATTGCAAAAGCATGCAACTCAAGTAATGTATGAAAACTTTGGCTCAATTTAGAATGGGTTGTAGTTCAGTTTAATGACTGGTGCCTCGCTAGAGCATCTCGCATCGCCTCAACCAGGTTCGTTGTAAAATCCGTTCATTTCTGTATCAGTTACATCAATACTGATGCACTCTCATCGAAGAATGGACATTAGGTACTCATTTGAAGGTTTCGAACCACTCTTGACGTTCGGGAGAACTTCGAATCGAACGCTGTCTACGTTTGTAATTGAAATATCTCTTCGCCTCTCAACGGAAGAGAAAATTCTTTTTGATAATTTGCGATTCCCACTTGATTGAAATCGATAGAACCTCGCAGGTTTGCGAATCGTCTGCCATTCCGTTGTGTGTTGAAAACGCTACTCAAAAGATTCACAGAATTTCTTTGCTTGCAAATGTTTCAGTCACAAAGTCTCCTCAAGCTTACTATGAATACAAACATCGTCAATTTGCTAAGAGAAGTTTCACAATCGATTTTTGCTCTAGCGTTGATACTAGTGGGATGAACACTGTTCACTTTTGACGACAGATTAACCTTGAAAGCTGTGGAAGTGTCTCGAGGAAAGATGAAGAACAGTGTTGACGATTTTCAAGTCGGTCTGTCTATTGACGTCGATGGCAAAGTGACTGTCTAAAAATGCATGGCGCCATAGGTGAAATATCACTACTCAGGGTGTGGTCGCCAAAGTTGAGCGTTTATATGCGAGAGTTTCTCTATCAGGATAGTTAATTATAGATCAAAAGTTGTAGCAATTCTTCGGTTTTATCAACTTGATAATGATTTTATTACTTGGATCTTGTAGCGTTTGTATCCAGTCATACGTATCTGCCCCAGAATTCGGCTGAGGAAAGGGCAGTCTAATTCTGTGTTACCAACTGATTTATTGATATAGATATTTAGAGAGAGAGCAGTTACTTCGGTACCGTATTTCTTTGTATATGAGACGCCCTTGAATAAGGGACGCCCTCGAATAAGAGATGCATCCGTGAGAGGAAAAAATTTAATAAGAGACGCATGTACAAAAAATAGACTGCTATAGACATACTACATGCAGGCTATTGTAATGTGGTAGCTACATCCGCCTGAGCGATTATTAGGCCTACTTATTCTTAGTAAAATAAGTCAGTCTACTAGTAAATACCGGTATCATGACCAATATTGTATAATATTATAAGGCTTCTTGTTGTTGTATTATGCAGTACATGCATGTTGTAACATACGTAACATTGCAGGCCTACTTAAGGTTGCTTCATCTACCATGTAAGGAGGCATTATCACGGTAGCTTCCTTTGCATTTGGAGTTCATGTACCGGTCGGTAACTTTGGCTGTAAATACTACTTGATGATCGGTATTTTCTTTTCGGTAAATTCAGATCTAGTCTACATGTATAGTGGCCAACATGTACTGGTATATGAATGTATTAGATGAGTCTACAAGATATGCTACTACAAACCATAAAACTCCTTTCATTTCCAAAATATCTGAATTATGATAAAGCGTATATATGTAAGAAAAATTAGTGGCGAAATTTGCCCATGACATAGGCCTAAGTGAGGAATGCAAAGGTTACCTATGAGAATAATAGCAAAAAACTAAGACATCTTTTTCTAATGAAAGAATGAAAACTTGAACATTTGATAAATAAGAGACGCCCTTGAATAAGAGACGCATCAATCAGGGATCTGAAAAAAAATAAGAGACGCGTCTCTTATTCAAAGAAATACGGTAGTTATTCGATAAACAGGGGTCATCCTGTCGCGTTTAATACTAGCCAGTGACAGCACTGTTCCAGTTCAAAGAATAGCTGTCCGGTGAGTAATTCAATATCACACTCCTCGGTAATTCAATTCAATCTCTTCAGTGATGTGGCTAATGGAGGGCGCCAGTTTGCCTGGATATTTAATGAGAACAATGTCCACAGACATGAATGATTTCAGCTTTAAAGTACTTGGTAGCGTTGCGTTTCGCTTTTCAGGTCCTCTACGGCTGTCTTAGAATTCATTACTTTTTATTTTAAGTTGCTGTTGTTGTTGTGCTTCACAAGAAGAAGCGATTTATAAAAGTTCTTAGGGCTTGGTCTTCTCATGTTCTTCGTCAGATGATCCACCCATGCCGAATTTGATGCGGAATCATTGTTGCATTTTCAGGATGTATCCAACATTACTGTTTGTGGTTCATTTGTACGTAAATGCAGTTTTTCGATGCCAATAAGCAAGAAATAGCAGCATAATTCTTGCTGACCTGGGCATCCTGTATCAGACACTTGTGTCAATAGTTTGCGAGGTTGATACTTGGGCCATGAGGAAAGAGACTGTCAGGGGAATGATGGCCGGAAACGGCAACAGCTGTGAAGATAACAACGGAGGAGGAAGGGATTTGCTGCAAATTGGATGGATAGAAGGATGTCTGGACTGCAGAAGTGGTACGGACATGTGATGCGAAGATCAGAAGACTGTGGCGAAGAAATGGAATTGAAATTGAGTGAAAATCAATATAGGGACACTCGCCATGAAGCCATGAGCGACATGAAGAGAAGAAAAAAATCAAGGTCGAACCCATAATTTGTCTTATACACTGATATCTGTGCAAGTGTAGCACTGACATCATCGACGCTGTAGCTGCAGCCCTTGTGTGCAGACATATTACTCCACAGAAGTGTGGACTATGAAGCTGGAGCCAGTGCTTAAGAAAATATAGACCACTTCACAATCCTGATGAGATTCGCCAGCTTAATCCATTTAGCGCCTGTGTAACGTTTTCGTTACAGCACTTTTCGGAATCTGCTGTCTTCTCCAGTTTGCGACATATGATACAATATTTTGATTACCATACATTATTTATCACATATTTTCAGGTAAACAATCGCCAATTCAAAATTTATCACTTTTTAGTGCATTTATTTTATCACGAAATTAGACAAAAAATGGGCTTAAAATCTGCTAATATACTGAAAGGCCCAGTGTATGAACGTCCACATGTAATTTACTGTCATGTCATTTACGTGATCTCATTATCCATCAAATACCGAAAATAGCGATCAATACTTGCTCAGATATTCATTCATGACATGGCAAGTGATTTTTTTGAACCGTAACGTTTTAGTTAACCTGGCGTAATATGGAGTATACAAATTGTTACATACCAGCAACAATATAAAATGTATAGTAAATGAGTGGTCGAACTACTATCAATTTTCTCTAAAAACTAATGTTTGTGTTTATTGAATACTGGTTTAAACGACACAATTTCATTGGAATATTGCATTGGCTAGTGGGTATTCTATGAGTCTGCCTTATGCTTTGTTTGCTGTTTATAGTCTGGCTTTCCCGTCCAAAAACCAAACGAAGTCAATTAATGACGTAGTAATTCTCCTCAATATTATGTACTTGTTAGCTCTTGTTACAGAAGCAAGTCAAAGAGAGATCAAATTTTCATGCATTTTCTTTATAGCTTAATCATACACATTGCAGGGTGCCAGTTCGCTGGGCATAGAATACAAAGGATGTGTCGACTCGAGCATTTCAATCCAAAACTTATTTGGCTGTCGACGATGGGTCTCTCTCTACAGGAACGCCAGCGGCTCGAGATGAGCCCAAATGGTTTAAAAGTATCTATAAAGGCTTAGCTTGATTATATCAACAAAAAACCCCTGTGTAGTTATCTGAAGACTATACCCAAGCTGTTGTAACTATGGATAAGAAGTTACTGAAATATGTTCCAATAGGGCCTAATGCGACGATGACGGTATAGGAATGTTGCCACAAAACTCCATAAGTAAATGCTTCATCGAGTTTTGAAGGATGATGAGTTTATGGTCTCAGAGGTACAGTTCTCTCAAACGTACTCAGAGGTTAGTGACATCGTAAGGAAGTGTGAGATTGGAACTAAAGATGATTTGAATGATCATTTCAGTAAACAGAAAAAGCAGTCAACTTAATGCAAATATCGGTAATTTCATCTTCGCAGTTAGGGCAAACATTCTCTGGATGCATTTCAAGGCAAGAATCTTTATGAGATGTTGATACGGCAAGCTGATGGTTTACCGACCTCGAGTGGCAGAAACCGTGAATACCGAGACAAAAGAATTGTTTAGGCCTACGTATGCTAAAAACATTCTCAATGCGTTCATTTCTTGATGTTCTTTTTTATGTGGACATGCGAATGACCGAGGGTCTCCAACTCTTACCATGAATTTGGAGTGATGCAGAAAGAGAATCAATTTCATAAACATGAATTTCGAAATATAATACTGGTTCTCATTTCAACGATAACGTACTTCACAGCAAACAGCCAACGGACAAGTAGCATTAAAGCAGCCTTGATTAAATTGCTAATTCACCAGTTTCGACAATATACTCTGAATATGATTGGAGAGCTTTCATACTGAAACTATAACTCATTACTTCGGCAGGAATTGCTTGGAGCAATTCATCAGCTACATTTGAAAAAACATGCTTTTGTATATTTTGACATCACATGACGCCATCGTAACGAAATCGTTACGGCTTTAATTTCTAAGATAGGGTTATTGTAATGAACTGATCATCATATATTATTCTTAATTATAACATTCTGAAATACGTGCCACCGTTTTTATAGAAAATTTGCCGATATTTATATAGGCGGCCTTAAATGGGTTAAGCAAGTCGTTCCAACAGTTGCGATCCTTCTGTGAGGAAATTGTGCCCGAAAGGCTATGTGGACAATATGGGACAGTTTCTGCATGATTCTGATAATTTATCAAGCAAACGGACTTAGTGATTGATGATAATAGGTCTATTGATCAACTAACCGAATTAATTGTCGCAAGTAAATCTGTCTCAAGTTTTTTTGTAAGTAAGATCTTCGTCCTTGTCCATCGCATGTCTTCCAGTCTGAAGCATCAAATAATGCTGGTTTAGGTGATAACAGTGAAGAGACAGCCGGTTATCATTATTTCCAATAGCATGGCTGTTGTCAGGCATGTCTTCAATACACGAAATAATGAAATGTCAGTTTTGACGACCTAACACCGTGGATACTCGCATGATCAATAGCTTCAGCAATTTGCGAGCTCAGACAAATAAAACTGTCAAAATAATCTTAGCAGTAATAATTAGTCAACTTGTTCGAGATTTTCTTTCCGAGCCATCATTATTTCCATCAGTGTTACGATATGGACAGTGGATACGACTTTCAAAGGAAAACTGTTCGGTGTCTTCGTCGGTTTCCGTAAATGAATCGTGTTTGCATGTCGTTTCGGCGGATATCAAGCAGGAAGGGTCTTCTCTCACTGAAGGAAGCAGTTTATGATGACATGACCACGATTGCAATCTCGCAATATGCCGTAGAAAATTCTGTTCTCGGTGCTGGATTTGATGCGTGTTTTCATAACTTTGGATAACAGTTTTCTCTGTATTCATGTGAAGTTCTGCGAATTTTAAAACCAACCGGCTTTATGTGCCGACAGAGCATTTGTTTGGCCGCTTCATCTATAATCCCATCATATTCGATTACATATGACGGTTGGGAGGGGGCCCTTCTGTTGAAGGTCCACCGACATTAGACACTTCGATTTTCATTGATATGACAATGGGAAATGAAATGATGATGGTCTCGCGTCACTACTCTCCTCTGTGTGACTTGTACGATGCTGAAGTGTCAGACTACAATCTGAGAGCTGTGATCTTCCGTCCGGATACCCTTCAATGACCTTACGTGGGATATCGACCCTCTGGACTGAAAGATCGTAGGCCATGCACTCTAACCCAGTGTTTCACGGGAGACCACAATATTTGACAAGTAGAATATGATAGAGAGTATTCCTTCTTTCAAGATGCTCATCCGAAAATTTCAATGTCAAAATTGAGAGTGACATATTAAGGACACTGATCTTAACAGCCTCGTTGGTTTCAACATCTAACAATCCTAGCTATTGAATGTAATGCAACAGTCCTATATGTGTTGGTAGGACGCAGTGCGTAATGGGTCGATAGGTTCACTGCTGATCATGTGGGGAAGAAAAGAAACGTCTGTATTCTCTGAAATCGGCTTATGATTAGAAGGTTGTCCAACTCAGTGCTGTTTCCTGTCATTGGTGGTGGTTTGTTTGGGGTGAAATGATAGAGGGTGAGAGATAGAATTAGCAAGTATTTAAGAGAAATAGAAGCCCCCGGTTGTGTGCTCCGCCTATGTAGCCAAATGCTCCCAAACCCCACCTGTCCTAGTGACGGGAAAAAAACCATCGTTTTGATCTGGTTAGCACTCTGGCTTTTTGGCAGGATCTTTTTTACTGATTCCACTGTCCCCGACGGATGATTTGAAAACTGGCAGTGATCATCTTTGTCAAATGGAAGCCGTCATTTGCGATCCATGTTGATATGATCAGATTTCAGCAATCACTACTCTATGAAGGTAGCAGGAACAAGGACGATAACTAATCTCATTGGTAAAGTACAAGACGTACGACATTATGCGAATGATAATAAAGTGATGATGTAATTGGCAAGAAATGGCATATCAAAACCTACAAAACAATCAGCAGTTCACGCACAGCAGTCAGACTGGCTATATTTACGTCTCGCAATGAACGAGTTTCAAATCGTCACTACTTCGAAGAAACAAAAGCCGATCACGAGTGGATTTCACTTTGTGTTTTCACGACTCCTTCTTATTTGCATTCTGTTGACCTTCAAATTCGAAAGCATACGCGACGCTTGCAGTTAATGTTTACTTGAAGCATGGTATTCTTAGGCATCAACATCAGACGGTGTTTTGGAAAGAAGTACTTTGACATTCGACTTTAAGAAGTTTCACTTCCTTTAACACAAATTATTGACAGTTATCCTTGGATGAAATCCTTGCAAATCATCCTCTTGGCTGTCTGCCTGCACATTTTAATCAGAGTGATATAGTCTTGATAGTGAAACTTCGAAATCGTAGTACCTGGAGCAGAAAAGTCGACAACAATAGAGTTTAAGATTGCATTGAGGTTTAGTGTCATAGAATTAGCAATTGAGGTGTGAAAATGTTTTACAGAGGAATGTCTGAAAATTTTGATAGAGGAAATGAACCCTCCTAATAGGACAACAATACACGCGATTTTTCTTCCATCAATTGACATCAACGCAGGGTTTTTTTTCAAGGATTAAGCTACACTCATGTCGGAAAATTAAAGCTGAAACCGCCTAAATTGCCTATGCTTGAATTAAATTCGTAGCACAGATGATTTTCAAAGACACCATTCTGCACAAGGGAATTCCTTTAAAAAAAACAATGCAATAGTTCATCGTCAATTTCTTGAGGTGGATTTTTTATAAATGAAAATAAAATGATGGTTTCAACGGCCTTGGCGGTGCCGACATAGTCGGACTTTAATTCTGGATCGTTGTGATCTTTTTGTTTCCAGATGTCTTTCTTGACGAGGTTCCAATGACACTTTCGAGGGCTCGACTTGGCCCTGAAGATTGCTGGCAAAGCACTGAACCACTGTGACACGGAGGACCACTTACCATACCATAGCCATTTTATCCACTTACCATTTATGATGGATCATGCATTTTCCTAGGAGTATGAACCAGAAGAAAAAGCAGATGTATTGAATACTGAACATCTCCTTGAAATGCATATAATAGTGCTCATAGATTGGTGTCCGTTGCCAATAATTATTGTTAATCATCAGGGAAATTATTTACTTTCAGTTTCTTGCATCGCACTTTTTGTGGTGTCACTGTTTTTTGCTGCATCGCTGTTTTGGTGTATTTAGACTATTTTAGGGAATTTCAAAATGGTGCCGTTTTGCAGAATATCAGTTGCAACTGTCAGTCAAAATTGTCTTCTAAAATCAAAACCTGTCTGATCAAATCTAAATTATTTGGCAATTAAATTTCGTTGCAAAAAAAAAAAAAGGACACTTCCATTGAATTCTACATCACTTTCGATTTAGGTAGTGATTCATTTTTAAGATCCGGGTTTTGTAGTAAGAAATCACGCGACAACAAGACCACAAAGCATCAGTCACGATTAGTTGCATCGCGTTTGTGCGATTTCATATTTGATGTGGCGTCGCAAAACTGCATCGCAACTGCGATGCGATACCGGCTAAAACATTCCCTGATCATAGTTTCGAAGCCTAGCGTTAAAGGACCTTGTATCCTCATTTACATCTTGTGGTGAAGGATGATAGTGGCACTGATTGGCTTCCTTGCAGTGTGGATAAAGCGAATTATGTAATTCTAATGATTCTATTCGAGAAGATTTGCAGTTGAAAAGAGAGGAAGTCAGTTGGCTTTTAGCCTTCATGCTGTAGCATTTTCAGGCCTTTGATTACTCCTCAAATTCCTCAGATTCCTCAAATTTGTTTATTGCTCCTCAAATCCTCAAAAATTCCTCAAATATAGCTTAACTATGAGAAATTCCTCAAATACAACACACTACATACTAAATGTCGGAATAATGTTATTGTTTTTTGGCGTAATGGCGATGATTTTTTTTGTTGTCAAACTTCCAAACAAGAAGCTAAGAATAGAATCCTGTAAACATGTACGTACCTAACATCCCATTGCTGCTAATCATGAATCACTCATGATTTATTACTTTTCTTTTTCTTCTCTTATGATTTATAACTTAATAATTTTTCTCTCACACACCTGGCAGATTTTAGATGGTGTAATCCCTCTGTGTTAGCTAGATCTGATATTTTGATTGGAAACAGACCTGTCTTTATCATCTGAATGGGCAGACTGTTGTTAAAAATTAGAATATTTTCAATATATAAGTGATAAACATAATTTTGAAAAGAGCGAATTACTCACCAATTCATTCACATGAGACGAGAAACCGTTGCTTGTCCTTCTAGTAAGTATTTATAAATTTCTCAAGACATTTTAGGATATAATCGATCTTTCTTTTAGCCATGTCATATTTTAGCGCATCAAAAATTGACCAGTCCGTTTAACTTGTTAACTTGTTTTTTAATTTTTGTTACCTTGACGCACTTTGTTACGTATGAATGTCGTTTTTCATTTCTGCAAGCTTACAGGGACTGCAGATGTGCCGGTTCGTCCGGACTTATTCTTGCTAAGCAAGAGAAGTTGTCCGAAGTTCATTAGTCTGTCCGAACTCACTCATTAAATGCTTTCACGTAATCTAATGAGTGAAAACACTGCGATCAACCTACTTGAAATTTTGTTATATTTGAACCTTGCAAATTTTTTACTTCTGACTTCATAAATATTGCTTAGAATTCCAACAATAAATGCACATTCAATTATTTTCATTATGTTATGTTGGACCTTTGTTACAACCTTCTTTATATGTTTCTGCCGACTAATATGGCTGCTAAATGCTATGCTGTACTTCTTTAAAGAAATCTGAAGGACTATCGATCTTCCATATCCATTATATGATAATATATTAGGTAGCCCAGCCACTTGGATTTCAGTGCTCTTAACAACTGAAGCGTGTTGTTTTCACTCTCTTCCATTTTATTTCCGGCTGAAACATGAAACACATCCGACAGGTTAAACAGCGTTGCCAGTCGTCCGTTTTTTCAGAAATTGCGTCCGTTTTTAAAAAAACGGATGGTCGAATTTTTTTTTCCACTACCATTATTAGTACGTTGTGATCTTGTTTTACTTTCACTGGTCCTGATTGGTCTTCATGTGTATTTCATAGAATAATAAGTTTATGAAGTATTTTATTCCATCTTGTAGATCTTGCCACAGTAAGCTGCTCACTTTCGTATGTGGTTGTGAATTGGATGTTCTAGAGCCTATTTGAATTTCACCCTGTTGTGTTTGATATTCGAATGCTTTGAATGAAGTTTGTCACGTTGTTCGAAACCGAAAGATAATTGACTTTTTCTTTGCAAAGGTAGACTTCCCAAAGCTTTTCTATCAAACAATCAAACATACATGTACATTGGAAGATTTGCCTTCGTTTTGAATAAGTTCTACGAAGATTTGAATTAAAAGATTGTTTACTCAAATGTATTTGGCTTTTAAATTCGGTTCAGATACTTGAGCGTGTTTATAGCCAGTGTATGCAAATTACTTACTATTTGAGATAAGTATAAGAAAGTTTATCCATAGCATATTTGCCTGAAGTGGACCTACGTTAGTACGTATGTACAATTATGTTCGCAAGCAGAGTGAATGAATTCATATCGAGGTTTAGCAAGCCTACACGTTTTACGGCAGCTGAAAGGTCTGTTTTTTGTTTGGCGTCCGTTTTTTTCAAATTTTGCGCGTGGGCAACCCTGGGTAAAGCGGGGGATGGTCCTAAATTTAGTGTCTATCTGCCTCCTGAGTCACTAGCGTGCGGGGGTTGGAAAGCCGTATGAAGCTCTGCTATCTCATGAGTCTTTTTGTAGCTACATTTTTCCAGGGTCTGCCGACCGACACTTATCCTGGATGAATTATTCACTTATAGATCGTTTTCTTAATTTGCCTGAGCAATGGTTGCGTGTGAAATTAGTTGCACACATTTCTTATCGTTGCTATGTGAACTTAGATTAATTAAGACATTGAACCCACATAGTACTGGGTTGGTAGATTTTCAACTGGGGTCTACTGCAAGATGGTGGACGTCAATATCTACTGCACAACTTCATGCGAAAATAGAGGTGATATTCTTTCACTTCTTTGCCTGGTATGAGGGACCACAACTCAAAACTGGCAAGCCTGATCTCCCGACACTTGTTTTGTGTTGTATGAGAGAATTTATGTTCATTTGAAATGTAGATCGGAATAGCGATATGATTCAAACAGATAACAAGTAAACCAAACAACCCACCAAAAACTTATGTAGCATTAAAGTAAAATATTAATTAAAATTAGTGTTGTAATGTGGTGTATCCCTTTCATAATATATTACTGACTTTTTTAAGTCACAAACATTCCCTGTCAACGATTTTAAGCTTTCTAATACTTTATGTGGTTACTCTTCCTCCCAAATTTGTCTAAAAGTCCGTAAAAATTAATCGTTGCAAACGCCCCAGATGCATGTGGTTGAGGATATATCTTACATTCAAAAAATTACTGTATACAAATCTGACAAGCCATCATTGAATTGTGAGACGATAGCGTGATGAACGCAGAGCGATTATCAGCAGCTTGAATCTGACATCCTCTGTCTCGACACATCTTACTAAGCAGATATACTTAGGCAAAAAAATTGATTTCGTAACAACGCGGGAAGTGATTATGACGAATCAAGTCAGTATTCCTTAGCAATATACACAGCTTCAAAAAGTGGGGTGTGGTCAACCCTTGGGTTATCTTCTTCGTTGTGACTTTCATGATTTGAAGTTTGGCCCAAATTCCGTGCTAAAATTTGTAGTTTTTCTTGCAATTATCATATTTGGCTCCGTTTCCATTCCTCAAATTTTTCACAAAAAATCCTCAATTTTTTTCATAAGCTAATCACAGGCCTGCATTTTCCATTCGTGTTTTTTCAATCAACATTGGTTCAAAGTCTCCTTAGATGTTTTCGCTCTTATGGTGCATCAGTGCAATCGTACTAACAATTTGCAAGTGATTCTTGACAATTGTTTAATCGCAGCTATTGTACATCTCTTCAATGTGTTTTAATTATAGAATGTTTGTATTATCCACGTGAGCTATACTACGTGATACAGCGCACTGATTGCTATAGATGAGGATGTCATCGCTGGATAGTAATTTGAGAAAAGAAATGTAATCATCTGTCTAATTCTTAGAAGTTCGCTATTAAAGTGATCTCTTTATTCGCAACAGAATATTCTTCGACGAATTTCAACTATCGATGACGCCTTTTCCTTCTGTTTTCCTGCCATTATCACCTTGTGCTGATGCAGTCGTATCATTTCCTCCAAATACACGTGAGCACGAATGATGGGAATTCTACTCGCCTTCGACTGTGATGTAAACTGGCATAGATGCGTAATTAGCTAAATCGGTATAAAATGGACACCTTTATTAGTCCTCTACCGTTGCCCTTTATGACGATTTGTGGCCTGTGGTGCCCATACATACATGTCCTTTATCTTCAGACAGTCTTACCGTTAAGTATTGATACATATGCTCTATTCCGAATTCCAGACTACTTCAATGCAAACATGATGATAATGTACCCCTAGCAGTAGAGTGTCTCCCCGGAACCCAGTAACCTTGGTTCGAAACCGGGATTACCGGATGCGGTCTGGTTGATTACCGTGATGTATGAATTTTTTCCATACACATTCCTTGCTCCTGATATGATTTTTTGTTCGAACGCCTCGAATATTTTTTGAATATTGACGTGATGAATCATTGGAGACGTCAGATGAAGTACACAGGCATGCGAGTTTCCTGCGTCTCGTACTGCCTTTCGCCGTTCCTTGTAGTCGACGGAAAGATGTTCTAAGAATTGGTTACTAATTGTCAGCAAATTCGTCGTTTGAATGTTTCAATAGAGAATAGGATACTAATTTTGTCTTGAGGTCTCCGTTCTGTCATCAATCGTCACTAACTAGAGGCCAACTTTCCATCGCCGAGGTAGCAGGTACTACACGTAGGCTTATGTACACATAGGTACGTGTAGTTTAAACTTTTTATTAATTTTACTTCATATTGTGCGGCATTTAGGCGAATAGATGAACTATATAGTTCCAGACCGAATTTTTCAATGAGGAGATAAGGTCATATTTTCAAATTTTCCAATGAGGTCATTTTACCAACATTTAACAACACAAAGAAGAGCTTCCGCAATAAGTTTGACCAGTTCGCATATCACTATTTATATAGATTTCAAACTGTAAGTAAAACGCAGTTCCTTAGAAGACAACAGCTTAGTTCAATACAATGCTGCTGTATACATTTACAAATATAATTATGCTATGTGCTTCCACAATGTAAAGCACAGCAGTCCGTAAATTTGCAATCAAAAGTGTGCAATAAAGGAATTTGAGCATACTTCTGCCTTTTTGAAGTTGGTGGCCCTCTATCCAAACGTCGTTGCCCACCACTGCCCTACTTCAGCGCGGTAATGCCAAGGGTCCGCCTATTGATGAAATATTTCGACGCGATGGAGAACCTTTTCGAGTGTCGAGTCGGTGAGGACTTTACTTCGAGTCGAAAATGGTTCTCTCCTATTGTCATTAAGAGATGTCGTTTCGGGTGGGAAAATGTTCCGTGGCGCCCCACTTGTATGTTTGCATGCTTGACGAAGAGGCTGGTGCTCAAAGATGATGTTGTCAGGAAGCCTGCGGTATCAGTCGGACTCAATGGCGATCTTCATAAAGCAAGCTATTTCCATCACAGTTGAATTGCAAACACAGACATGGATTTCTCGGCATTGTTTCGAATGATTTGCAAGCAACAAATTTGCTTATTCATAGTGACAAAGTAACAATAATTTCCATCATTTTGCATGTCAGATGGCTTCCCAACACGACCGCGTGTTCCGTGGATATTACAGATGGGATAAATGAATTATTTCTGTCAGGAATTGGATCGATCTCACACTCACACAAATTACCGTCGTTAGAAATGAACATTATGTGAGCTGCTTCCAATTATCAGCTTATTTCTCATCAATTTGATCAAATTCTGTTAACGTAGTGAGGTAAAGAATTTGTTGTTTCTGCAGCTTAATGAATCTATTGAGAGGATAGTTAGAGAAAGCGAAATTATCTTGTAGGAGTGTTGTCGATCTTGAATATCACGACAGAATACGACAGTGTGATCTCTGTGTTGACGTCATGCGGCTGGGGAAAGTAATAGATGGAAGCGAGATCAACGTTCTGCTCATCCTACACTTCGTGTACCATTTTGGAGCCGTACTTGTTCAGGACATGAGAATATGAGTCATGTGAACATTCTGTAGATCCGTTCGTGTTGCATGTTAGAGAAAATGAGTCATTTTATTGGAATTTTTATTGATAATTTGTCCGTTTTTCAGTCTGCAACACTCGACGATGTATTTTGGTTAGCGGTTCATGGCTCCGTTTAAAGTAGATTTTAGTTTAGGTTTGTAGTTGACGTGGTGTGTGGTTTGACATTCAGATGTCTGAAATCTCAAGGTGTAGAGTATTGAAGGAATTTGAACTAGTTAAGAAAAGGATTGCACATTTTCAGTTGCCGGTGTTATAGTTCTCTCTCTCCCTCTGTCTCAGTTTCCTACCGGAAACTAAAACCATGGTTTTATTTTCCGATAGGAAACTAAAACCTAGGGAAACTGAATCTCGTAACACCGGCCTCTCTCTCCGGAGAAGCTAAGACTAGAGCAACGTTCCGGAAAGCGGGGTTATGACGTCCCAGTAACTATAGTGTGAACCTCGAGTGTCTCAGGACATTAACTAGAGAACGTTGTTACACTAGGGCAGTGGTGGGCAACGCGTAGCCCACCGGGTCATTTTGGGTGGCCCGCCATCGCTTCTCATATCTTAAGTGGCCCACTGACATTATTTGAATCGATTATGTGAAAATGATTCATTCCGACTTCTACCCTTGAGAGGTGCATCTAAGGGTGAGGGATCCTCTTTAGAATTTGCAAAACCATTAATTAACAACTAAATGAGCAATATGATGGCACAAAAAACAAACATTGACATTCGAATTATCCAACCATGCTCCTTTCGTAATGAATGTCTTCTCGCATACGCGATAAATGGTCATCACCTGCGCGAGTTTGTGCTAAGTCACATAGTATTCAATGCCCTGCTGAGCATGTTTCTCTACGTAATAAACCACTCCTTGTGGCCCGCTATCCCAACTTGGTTGTCCACCACTGTACTAGGGATCATCTGAGTATTGAAATGAAGTCACAACATCAATGTCTCAAAATCCCATTCTTCAAATTATTAAAAATTGCCTATCGGATTGTGTGATTGCCACTAGTTGTCGAAGACCACCCTTGATCGTATTCCAGATGGTTGAAGTTCTGTCTGACTACAGTCACATGACGTCGTGGTGTCCGCATTGTTATTGTTAATGAGGATTAATGACAATCAAGTACAGCAGTACGCAGCCGATTGACTTTACTGTCATGCTTCAAGGGAATCGTCCAGGGTTGGCTTTGTTCCAACTGTTAAATGGTGTTCTAATGAATCAGGATCTGTTCTGGCGGTTTCATTTCATCAGATAAGATTCGCCTTGAGGATGTTAGAATCTCAAATGTTTTGCAATGCGTAGGTGGTTCACTGATGAAATCATGCTTCCATTTAACAATTCATAGAAACAACGTTAAAGGAATGTGTATTGAAAAGTTGTTAATTTTTTATGCGAAACATAAATGTTATTCTAGATAGTTCAATGGCCTATATCAGCACATAAATCTCAATCAATTGGATCTATTAATTTCTGGTGGAGCTGCTGCGGTAGAGTTCTTTCTGGTTCACATTATTTATTATTCAGGTACAGGTTCAATGCCGTAGCCCGTTCACCGGGCCGTGGGCGTCCTCGAAGATCGTCAATCCACGTCTTTCTCCGTCTTACTCTCTTCACTCGTCTTTCCACTTCGCCTTCTCTCGTCGCCAACACCAGGCTGTCGGGTCTCCGCTTCCAATGCGCGTACTTTGCCAATTTCCTCCGCTTGATAGTCTCCAGCAGTCCATTGTTTTCTGGCATTTCCACTTCGCCTTCTCTCGTCGCCAACACCAGGCTGTCGGGTCTCCGCTTCCAATGCGCGTACTTTGCCAATTTCCTCCGCTTGATAGTCTCCAGCAGTCCATTGTTTTCTGGCATTTCCACTTCGCCTTCGCTCGTCGCCAACACCAGGCTGTCGGGTCTCCACTTTTTTGGGTGGATAGAGCTCTGAATTCATCATTTTAGGTAATTGGCATGAAGTTATTCAAGTTGCCACGGGCATTTCCTTGTTTGTGACATAACTTCAATGATCAATTGTCTGCACTGGTAGATGAACGACCTATAAGCAAAACAGCATCAGTTTGACCGGCATTTAGATTTTTTCTTTCAGTTTTCAATTTCCTTTTTCGTTTTCCCCTATCGTAAAGCATGCAATATGTGTGTCAGTTTCCGGAAATCGCAGGTCTGTCTTCAATCGTCTTTATGTTGGGAAGACCAGACTATAATTAACATCGCGGTGAACAGGAGGCTGTACTATAAGTCATCTTGAATGGAAATTCTTGAAATTTTCTCTCCTTTTTATTTTTCGCGTAGTCAAAAAGTGAAAGGTAAAAACATATGTACAACCCAATGTTTCGGGTATTCACCTGTCATCAACGGTATCAGCCCAGCAGTAAAAGTGAGCGGTCCATCAAATCATCTCATGTTTTCTGTTCAGGAGAGGCTTATTCTTAGCTATGTGACGACTTTCAGACAACTTCGTGTGAACTGAATTACGTTGTTTGCTTAGAATTGAAAGGTCAAAGTTCTTGATTTGTACGTCAGTCAGATTGCTGTGATCTTTATTAACATGTTCAGACAGTGACGCGATTTTTCAAACTGCGTTGATGTTCAGCATATCTATGTTTAAGCGGACGACACGTTTGACCCATATAATTTTTATTGCAGATTTTGCAATTAGAATTGTAAACAATATATTTATCGTTGCAAGTAAATCTGGGTCCCACAGCAGAACACGCATTGCAATGACATGCATTGTTAGGAGAACAGCGCTTTGGAATATTAGCCAAAACCTTACCGGGTTTAGAAGTGATACGGATAGGGAGTTTCAATTTATTTGTTAAAGTTTTCATTTTTCTGCAAAATTTATCATTAGCAAAATCTAGAGATAAGTTAACAAATTTTTCACCGTTTATAGACTTAGATTTGCTATCTTTCGTTTTACAATTGTTATTATAGAAGCCATTGCTATTAAACCGGTGTTTCATCAGAGGTATGCTAGTCTTAAGTTCATCTCTACTAGAGCATCTGTCAGAGACGTATTTCATGCTATTTTTGACATAGCTTCGAAGCCAACTATCTTCTTGAAGCGAAATGCCCGAATGGCATTCTTTAGAGAACCATTTATAACTTAACTTTTTATTGATGGCTATGCTAACATCAATGAAATTAAGAAAATGATTTTCGGGTACGTCTAAAGTGAATTGCATGTTGTCATTTATGGAATTAAATGTGTGCAAAATTTTTGGAAGAGATACATCATTTTTTGGAAACGGACCAACAATTATATCATCTATGTAGCGTTTATATATCAACGGCTTAATATTATGTTGTTCCTTTAATATTTCTAATGCTTTTTGCTTAATAATTGTGCATAAAAATTATAGCCAGCGCTGGAGAGAAATGTGCTCCCATTGGGCAGCCTTTAATTTGGAGATATGTTTTACTATTGTAAGAAATTTCGTAATTAAAGCTCGTCAACTTGAGAAATTCAATTAAATCACAGACGTTAAAACCAAAGTCATCTATTTTATCCCAATGTAAAGAAGCAAAATCTTCAACCATATCAATCGCTTCTAGAATAAGAATAGGTGGGTACAAATTAATAACATCTAGTGATACAAAAATTAATTCTTTGTCTTTGAAAAATGCTCATGTTTTTTCAAAACGTTCAGGAGATTTTTACTACTTTCTAGATGGGCGTCAACAAATTTAACGAGTTGATTAAGTAGAGAGCTCACGAGCCAATTAGGAGTTAATGAAGACTTGGTGACGGACTGCGGATGATATGAACAAGATTCAAAAATCGATTAGTTCATATTTGCGATTGATTTGCGGATCGTAGTTCGCTTCCAGACTATAGTGACTAGAAGACAGCATTTTTCTGGTAACTCAAAACTGTAACTTGTTTCTAAGTGGATGAAGGTTCACTCGAACAATTACTTTCTTGTGCGGTCATGCGTTTATATAATAAGGCAAATGATGATGTATGTCAATGTAGCTGTCTCTTAACCCTATCTGGCCTGGGGAGGGGCCGATTCGGCCCCGCCACAGATACTTTTTAATCCCACAGCTGAACGTCTTTGTGTGAGAAGTCTACCTTCCGTGACTTGTCCTAACTTTTAATTGCGCATCTTTTGGGAGTAAAAGATTTAATTTTGGCCAAATATTTTGGCCGTACGAGCTAAATGAAAACTAGTTACGACGCCTAAAAACCGTTGGAATTTACCTTCTGCTCTCATTTCAAACTTTTTCTCGAATAAATTAATGTAGTGTTGCATAATAGACACAAGTTAATGATTTTGATAACATTAATGTTTTTTATAATATGATATTGGGATAGTATTTGAATGCTTTTTAGTCTTATATCCTCCATATACTACTCATGAATAATTAGCATTTTCTCATTTTTTACACGAATAATGAAACTTTTGGAAAAACGCATCACTGTAATAATTGCGCATTTGTCTTCATTTAGGTTTCTTTGTGATAATATATTCTAGCTAATGATAGATAGCCAATTTGGAATGAAAATTATGTCAATTTATCTGATGAAAAAAGAGTTTTTACTGTTTCAATGTTTGAAATTTGAAATACTATTCATACAGCATTATTATACATGTATGAATCAAAGCAATAAATTAGCATTGATATAGCAAGAAACATGCCAGATAGAACACTTTCGCGTTATGTTTTAGTATTTCTAACATTCCGAAGCGATTGGTTTTGCAACAATAAGAAGTATCTAAAATTTGTAAAAAATGCGCTTTCAAATTTTGAATTGCTATTTATAGCATGGAGAAATTAAAGTTTTGAAAAACCGACTCCGCCACTGAAAAGATCATGCCCAAAATATAGTATGCATGTAATTTCATTAAATTTGAGTGTTTAGTTTAGGAAATCTGAGGGGTGGCCGAATCGGCCCCTCCCCAGGCTGAGACAGTTAAAAAAAAGCCCAGATCAGATAGGGTTAACATGGAAATCACATCGCATGATGGCTAGAAGGAAAGGCGAATGATTTGAATCGAACAATCTGCAGCTCATGTTTATTCACCCGTCCATGCTCTGTTCTTCATTGTCGAATATTCATGCTTTTGCTCTTTGAAGTGTTTCTTTTCCCAGCACTGCTTCCGTGTTTTCTACAGCGAACAAGTCGTGATTTGCTGCGTGTACATGTGAAACACTTTCATCTCACGTGTATGTAAGACGGTAACCTGCCTGATTGCCCTGACATTTGACCTTCCGTCACTTTTGAATATCTAATCCGACCAAGTTCATTACTCGATCGCTTCCTGAACAGGCGTCCTGTCATGTCTCAAATGACCGCTCCGTGATCTCATGCCAGTTTCCGAAGTTCATGAGCTGAATGTCAACTGTGGAGATGACATTTTCATCGTGAATTGAATTCTGCTGTTTGTCTTTCAACATTTGACGATGACAAGATGATGATTGCGGTGATGGGTGACTTTGTACATTGTTGTTATGATGACTGACGGCTCCTTCAAAGCGTTGTAAATATTTAATGAGCAACGTAATGTTTTATCTTTGAGACTGCTTCTCCAGGTTTGTGATCGTAAATAATCTGTGATGGCAGATGTACGGAAAATGTTGCCAAATTATGATAACACAGCTGGTAGAATGTATTTAGATTTTGAATAAGAACGAACTATTTGCTATACATTTATCCGAAAGAGCTGTTATCAAAACATTGTCCCCATTGACTCTGCTATCAAGTAGCGATGAACGAGGGATGTAACAAACCCAAGACCAAGGTTAACCTGTAGAGGGAATGACACTTCAGTACACTACAGTCGAATAAATACGGTGACCGATGCAACCAGATGTGCAAGCCACATTCGAGATTTCGCTAAGAAGGGTATTCTCGATTCGTGGGCCAAAACACCGCAACTTCACGAGATATCACGGATATATGGGATTCTCCTTGAAATTTCACTGATTTATTGGAGAAAAGTACAAAGAATCAATCTAACCGCATCTCTATAGCAAAAAGTACAAGAGACTCATTTCGGACTGATTTTTTTCGAAAAATTGATTCGAACATCACGCAGTTGAACCTTATGATAGGATCAGCGAAATTTCTTAGTTATTTCCACTTTTACGCTTCAGTGAAACCGTTGACGTTTCTAGCATTGAAATGCTTGAAAATGTAAACTAGTACACAATAAAACGAAATTTCATTGCAATTTGCAGTCAACGAATTCTATGTTCGCAAATTCTAATAGTCATGCGAAACTTCGAATTATTGCGGAATCTCTACTTCATTCACATGTGAACAACTGCGTCAGCATCCCAAGTGTTGTTATATCGTCGATCTTGGATAATCGGATATCGAATTGCATAACTGAGACAAACTCTCTAAATATTCAGTGGTAGAAGAACTAACTGTCGTAATTCGAACAGACATGCACGTCCAACAACATTAACAAGTACTCCGTAACCAGTTCCTACAAGAGTTATATAAATCCATTTGTATAAAGTTGACGGGAAGTCTACACCGGAACTTGATGGGCACTCAAATATCACAACATATAAACAACGAAGTAAATCTTCGATGCTGTTATTACAGTTCCGATTAGAGCGACTTTATCATCAACCATTCGAAAGTGAATATTGTATAAATGATAATTCCATTTTCATTTAAACTATCAAATCTGAGCGAGTTGTTACATATAAAGATACCTTCCACTTGAACCGATGTGAAATGCCTTGTGAAGAGTTCCGACATAAACATTCTCATCCAATCGATAACCTGAACTAAACAATCAGACAACCACTAATGTTGGCATGTATCCGCGCAGTACCTCAGATGACGCCTATGATTATACGCATGACTCTAATTCATCACCACAGCCGTTACGTTGGAAAGCTATTTAGAAGATTCGATTGCGGTTATCGCCCATCATCACATGATCGAATTGTCCTACAATCATGAGAATATCCAGGCACTCGAAGCGTCGCAACGTTTCACTGCTCTTTGTGGGAGATAAATGTTTGAGGTTGGCATTGCAACATGTTTCAAATAAGATAAAATGAAGACTGATGATCGTTTCCTTAAACAGGATTGAGAGTGGGGCGAAGGGGTCCGGCGGAAATTCAGATATTCAAGGGGCCCAAGTAGAAAAAATTAAGAATACATTAGGCACTTATCCCCGCGGAAAATTCTGATCTTTGCATGAAGCCCACGCTTTAGGACTCGAGCTTTCGGATCACGATCTGTAATTACATTGCATTCATTGAAAGAAATAACCTGAGAACATGGTAACAAGCTTCGTGTGATCAGGGAATGTCTTGAGTATTCCAAACATCGAAAGCCACGATTTATTATAATATGGCTTCTGAGACACAGTCGTCAAGTGTTTGACCCTACGAATTCGTTAGATTCCCGAAAGTGTCATCAGAAGTCGGCAAGAAGGACATCATTCACATCACTCTAGAAACTGTCAGTGGGCAGGAATGACGTAAAAGCCTCATTTCTTAATTTGGTTATTATTATTAGTTAGTTGCTGTCGAAATTGACATCGAACTCAATTTTTATTAATTAGACCCATTTTCACCATTGCAAGTATAAATTCGGTAGTTCCTTTAATGTGAGAGGGTACACATTGGCTTAACGTCACTACTCCCCCACACCCGGGGCCTTGGGCGGTGCTGACATAGTCAGACTTGAATCTGGAGCGTTGTGCCTGTCCTAATGACTTCCAATGACATTCTATCATTCAATGCTATGGAGCGATGCAAACTTCAAAGTCCCGATAACATCGACAACAAAGGTCTCGGAAGCGACTGGGGGAGAGGAAAGCGGGGCTTGGTAGCGGCCTGCGGGGAGCGGAAGATTGCGCCTTCGGACATGAGGATGGAGGCTACGCCTTGTAAGATAGCTGAGCTACTTCAGGAGTTCCTTTTTTCTTCTCTGCATCTGTTGCTTCTTCTATTCGCTGGCTTCCTACCTGATCCTTGTGTTCTTCCTGCTGTCGTATCTGGTCTGTATAAGCTCAGGACCGCGTTAGCCCGATGGGCTCGCGGATGGGGGAGTGTGCGAATAAGCACAGCACGGAGCCACAAGAGTAGGGCGGACGTAGGCGTTGGCCAGTTCGATGGAACGAGATGCGCAAGAGCGGGGGGAGGGGCGAGACGCGGGAGGATGGAATCGGAGGTTGCGAGGGGGTTCTGGGCTCCGGCCGGCGCGGTGTTGATAACTTTCGAAGTCCTACTTTTCGTCTTCTGCATCTCTGTTTCTGTATCTTCGGTGTTCTTCTTGCTCGCCCTGTCGTAGAGAATATCTAAAGAGAATGACTGCTATTAAGTCAATACAAGACACCAACACCCTTGATTACCCCGACCGCACTCGCCTGACCCAGGAATCGAACCGAACACCAACGCCTTTAATTCCCCGACCGCACTCGCCTGACCCAGGAATCGAACCGAACACCAACGCCTTTAATTCCCCGACCGCACTCGCCTGACCCAGGAATCGAACCGAACGCCAACACCCTTGATTCCCCGACCGCACTCGCCTGACCCAGGAATCGAACCGAACACCAACGCCTTTAATTCCCCGACCGCACTCGCCTGACCCAGGAATCGAACCGAAGTCCGCGGTGGAGACGAACTCGCACCTTCTTCACTGGGTCACGCTGACCGCACTCGCCTGACCTAGGAATCGAACTGAAGTCCGCGGTGGAGACGAGCTCGCACCTTCTTCACTAGGCCACGCCGACCGCACTCGCCTGACCCAGGAATCGAACCGAACACCAACGCCTTTAATTCCCCGAGCGCACTCGCCTGACCCAGGAATCGAACCGAAGTCCGCGGTGGAGACGAACTCGCACCTTCTTCACTGGGTCACGCCGACCCCACTCGCCTGACCTAGGAATCGAACCGAAGTCCCCGGTGGAGATGAGCTCGCACCTTCTTCACTAGGCCACGCCGACCGCACTCGCCTGACCCAGGAATCGAACCGAAGTCCGCGGTGGAGACGAGCTCCCACCTTCTTCACTGGGTCACTCTGACCGCACTCGCCTGACCCAGGAATCGAACCGAACACCAACACCCTTGATTCCCCGAGCGCACTCGCCTGACCCAGGAATCGAACCGAAGTCCCCGGCAGAGACGAGCTCGCACCTTCTTCACTAGGCCACGCTGACAATTCAAAAGGAATGCGAGTGAAGGCAGAAGTCATCTCCAAGTGATATCGACAGCATATTGTCCTATTATTATTGACAGAACGCCACCAGCGTTCATGTTGCAGCGAGACAGCATATCAGCATGTCATTCGACTGCGTCACACAGTAGATTGACAACAAAAGTATGTCGTAGTTCATTGAATATCTAATGAGAATGACAGCTATTAAGTCAATGCAAGACACCAACACCTTTGAGATAACATCATAGGAAAGAGGACGAGCATCTTGGGATCTTTGAACATGACGATGCGGTAAAAGCAGCTCGTCTTGCCATCAATCTAAAACCGCTTTGTCCAGGGCATTTTCTGTCAAATTGAACGCTCCTGTGGGAAGAGGAGCAGAGTTATTTTCTCTAAAACCCCTCTGCTGATGACTTCTCGTTTGACCAGTGAAGCGCTAGCTTACTAACAAGCAACACTCTAAAATGCTCAAAGCATTTGGGAAAGGGGATTTCAGCCTGGAGCTCAAACCGGCAATGCTTTACTGAAGTTCAACAATAACAGTAGTACTCTCTGATATGCTGCAACAACCAAATCGATAGAATCTTAGATTCCAATATGAATTCTGAACACAGAAAATGTCCGTTGTGTATCCATCTGCAATGCAGCATGAAGCTGTAAGTGATTTGGGAAGGGAGCGAGGACTGGATTCGGGAGACAGAAGTCCATAGCCCTTCAATGCCTCCAACCATAGCCTCCTCAATTCACTTCGAATTCCGGAAGCCTTGATGATTATTTACCTGTGAGACATCGCGTCCCCGAACTGTGTCAACAAACCGCTATTTGGTTTACTGAAATGTAGTTTTCATTCACCGAAGATTTTTGCTGAATCATTCTGTGATCTGACTTGAGGAGCTATGAAAGTATTGTCAGTCGCGCGTGTCTGCAGAACTTGCACGAGCAGATCACGTGATGTCTCCCTCAGAAATTCCCTGTCTGAAATGAGTTTCCCTCTTCTTTTCAGTGCCAACAATCTCAGATGAACAGGAGCAGCACTACGAGGTTGAAGCACCTCCAGAGAATGGCAGGTGAGTTCATCATGATAGGGAACACGAGGGGAGAGAGATCGACCGACGGCTATATTTGAGCTGCTCCTTCGCCCTTCTTCGTGGTAATTGTTGTCTCTGTGTGGAAAGGCTTCCTGCTGACTTTCATTCTAGAGCGTGAAGTGTCGAATGAACAGAGACGAATTGTTCTTTGATGTGTGAAAATGATGACCGTTCATCCACAAGGGTGCAGTCAGGCTTATAGAGCGGCCTGAAGTCTCTGGCCCGGGTCATGAATCTCGGGTCTGGTCCGGCGTTATAAATAGGGGTGCACCGGATTTGATTACCGGATTTGGAGATAAAACAACTCTAAATTACATTACGTAAATTTGTTTTTTCCTAAATAGTACCATGTATCTAAAGTAGCTACTGCATTGGACTTTTGACAGCTACGTTGTCTTACCTGTAATCAGTCCTTAATTTCAGTTTTAATTAATCGGAGACTGACTTACTCAGGTTTGATAGCAAAAGAATTGCTGACTTGTAGTAATTGTCGGCAGATGACATTATCGCTCTTTTCTTATCATTTGAATAGATAGTATCTAATTTGTTGTGCTACTTTGTTACAACTGCAAAAGACCATCGTTTTTTTATCACTCATATTTTGATTTGCCTGTTTGATTGTTATTCCTGATAAAATGAAGTTATGGCTATTTTAATTGCTCTCGATAGTTTATGGGGCAAGCCAGGAAACCGTTGCAATTCAACATCGACAGTCTATTTTAGATGCATCAATTCAGAATGATCTAAATCTTCAACCATCCCTAGAACAGCCTGCTTTCTAATACTGTTCACGAAATCCGGCTCAGTAGGTTGAACGGCTTGATTATAATAAGAAGTCCACATCGAAAATGCGACACAGGGTCAACCCTCTCGTACGCATGGATGGGGTTAATATAAGACCAGAGTTGATTTATAGTTTATCACTAAATTTCTCAGTAAGAACATACTATCTTGCTGTCACGTCATTTGATGTAGGCCAGTTGATAATAAAGAAACCAATATAAAATGCCAGCATTTCAGATGCTGAAAATCCGGCCGGAACCGGATTTGGAAAGAGTTTCAAATCCGGTGCACCCCTAGGTATGAATATTGTTGAGATAGACTTAGCACTTTCCCGGATGATTATTTAGATGATTTAGAATATTCCTATTACATGTACGAGTATATCGATTTAATGTATGAAAACCAGCACGAGTTGCCGAGGCCTTTCGTTCATTCTTGTCAAGAGAATACATGAACAATGGATCACATAATTTGGTACCAGACTGCGTTAAAAATGAATAGTTCTCATAAGCAAGCGACCGGGCGGGTGAGCGTGACTGAGAGATGCATCCACAAAGTCAGATGACAGCTACATTTAACTGACAGATAAAGGAAGTGGAGAAAATAAAACTTTTTACATGCTCCTTTTTGCTAAACATTATGAAACACATGCCATCACGATGACCGGAATGAAAAACAGAGATGAATAAAAATTATGATTATCTTGATTTTAAAGTCATTGCCCGATTTTGTTATCAGTGCATGTACCGTACATGTTTTTTTCATGCAGATTAGTTCAACGAACGTGATGATGCAGAAAATGCATGCTTCTTATTATATCCGGGTTCAGTTTTAGTTCTGTGTTTTAGTGCATCTTCGTAGGCCTATACGTTGCCTATGTACGCAATATCAACATAACTTTTCAAGTATTTCAATCATGCAATCATATTGTATATGGACAAGAGATCGTCGGATTGGAAAGCTATGTTCTTATTAATTTTCCAGTGACAAAAATATCTGCAAGTAATTGATTGCAAATGTGATACAATTAGATTAATTGATTGTCCACAAAAACTGAGACTGCAATCAATTTTTCCAACCCTTCGTTTCACCGGCCGGACAATTAGTATAGCAAGATCCGAAGCTACATGGGTGAGACCACGCATGAGATTCTTCCGAAAATTTCCGATAATGTTTGTTGGGTCTCGAGATTCGCCCAAAAATGCAATAAATATTAGAGGTGGAGGGGGGGGGTGCAGGATCGATAATCATTTGTTCGTTGAATTTTGAAAATTATGAACTGTGTGATTTTGATAACCTATACTACTCGTATTAATAGATGAAAATACAACGGATATGATGAAGCAGAATTTTATGTATGAAAACATTTCAATGGCGTATTTATAGAATATGCACGATATCATCTTAGATATTAAAGCTATCGCCTGTAGTGTAGAGTGTTAGGATCGAAAAAAGAAACACGATTACATCTTACAAATGAAAAAACAACGAATGAAAATAATACAATACGAAAATGATTTACAATGTTAAATGAGTTGTTTTCTGTATCGTGATCGGAATGTAAAGAACAAATAGGTTCTGCTTATCACTTCCCTTATATGCTATGTACCTCTATGAGTACATGATTGTATCGAAGTTAGAATGTTAGTAGTATAGAAAAGGGATCTTAATTTTCCGAAAATATGGAGTGCCGTCAATCTCATGCCTGGGTGAGACTATCATCTTAATGGATAGGCTTATTATTTGGGAAAGAGAACTTGTGTCCTATTTCCATGTCATTCGAAGTTTCCCTCACACAATCACACTGTGAATTGTCAGTAGTGTCGCCGTAACTGTCACGTCGTCGTATATTTCCCACGATCACTACAAGGAGAACTGTCTTTTTCAGTAGAAGTAACGAGAAATTTTCGTGAATATAAGGAGGCAAACCAATGAAGTGTATGATGCTTTCCATGTCATCACTATTAGTAATTAAAGCATAAAATGATAAGTGCATGCAATAAAGTGATCAAAGTTGTTCCATCGGATTTTCAGTCATGTTAACTGACGTTAAGTAGATCACTATAAATTGCCATGAGCTAAATTACGATAAAAACATCAAAATAATTAATTTTCACCCAAATTTTTGGATTACCTCTTACATAAAATTTTTAAGCAGAAGTGAAAATATCAACAACAAAAGTAGAAAAATACATATTACAGACATAACTCACTACTGGACATAAAATGTAGGTTTCATATGAAGAAAAGAATCTCAAATTTCTTTCTGTGGTTTGAGTCAATAGGACCACCACAAATTGTGCTGACATCAGTGTCTGACACACAGTATCAATGACTTCTGATTGTTTATTATGCTTAAATACATAGAAAAATAGCCAGATATTCGCTGTTCCTCCACGTGATTGGGAATCGTCTTAATCCACGTAGACAGTATAGGGGGAGGAGGACTTTGCAGTGCTGTACACTGTTCACGTGAAAGAGAGGAGAGGGCAATTGGGCGAGTCCACGTGTACATTTAGAGGGAAATGTTGAATTATTGTTGTACGTATGTAGGCCTACCATAAATCTACTTTACATTATTTTGTAATAATGAGCTTGATGATCAAGCTTGAATCTCATTGTTGTGCCTTGTGCATTTAGCTTAGAAGATACCTATCTTATGGTCAGTGGCGGCTTTAGCGATCATGCCCTTCATGATCAGCATGACGAAGTATTTTGTCTAATTTTCCTCCACACAAATCAACGATGTCAACCACAAGAAAGGGAAAGTTTTGAATCAACAAAAAAACTTCCAACATCATTTTCAAGCTTTGACAACATTTGATTACTATGTCAGATCATGTTGCTGTGACATTAAGGTCATACTCAATTAAGATTTATCAAGTAGCTAATTTGTTCTAAAAAATTCAGGGGAACGCAAGTCAATTCGAGCATACCTCATTTGTTATTGGCCGGATCATCTGACGGGAGAACAATAGCAAAATCTGCGGATGACGATTTTCATACTCCATCTCATGACGGGAAGCACAAATGATACGTATAGCTCGTTTCAACCAACTAACGTAGCTGATTGGACGGCAATCTGCTGATTTTATCGATGTAGTGAGATCATGAGATGTTTCGAAGGTATGGAAGCACGCTTTCGTGATCACAAAGATTTTGAATTTCTGAGCCTCCTAGACATGAATTTCTTTTCTTCTTATCAATGGGATTTCCCTCACCACTCCGATCTACTCCGATCTCTAAAATCTGCATATGAAGATTTTTTTTATATAAGTCGTCTCCAAAATGAATTAAAATTTATTTATCACGATGATGACTTCAAGAAACCATTGAAAGACTTATTAAAATTCATTTTCTCTGAGGATTTACAAAAGAGCTTGCCCGAAGTTGTAAAACTTTTGAAACTGTGTTTGACCATCCCTATTTCGTCAGCCGTACAGAAAGGTCTTTTTCGGTATTGAAGAGAATAAAGACCTATCAGCGTAATACAATTGGTCAGGAACGATTGACCTCTCCGGCAAGAATTTCTATCGAGAGAGAATTTCTGGAAAGTTTGCCTAAGAGTGAACTTTTTGATTTGACAATTGAAAAATTTGCACGATTGAAACCCCATCGAATTGACTTCCTTTATAAGTAATTCAATATCTTCCAATGTTAATACAGCTTGTGATTTTGTGCGATTGACGGTGTTTTTACTATCTTAAATGCATGCTTCAAATAACTAGAACTTGAATATTATTTAATATACATTATCTGGTGATTAAATTTAGCCGTGGTCTTCTACATGCTTGCATATGTAGATATGTCTAGGAGCAAATAGTATAATAGGCTATGCATGCATCAGATTATCATCGGATGTACTCAAACATACAAATCATGTAGCCTTCGCCTGGAATTTTATTTTAAGCGTATTTTGGCTGATACAGTATGTAGATCATTAGAATTATGCCTAGCCCTACACCATATTCACTGGATTACCTAATGTGAAAAGTAGGCGGCTTGCATGTTTGAATTATAATCAGGAAAGGGCAAATGCAAATGGAATGAGATTAAAATTTTGTTCATCGAATTCGTAACTGTTTCTTAAGTTGCATGATATTAAGCTACATTATGCTACATCAGTTGCATGGTTAAAAATCCTCGTATGATAGCTGTCACACATACTTTTTTCCTCATGATGCGAAAAAAATTGATGAGCATGACCTAACAGAAATCCATAGAGCCGCCACTGCTTATGGTATAAACAACGGGCCTATATTCATGAATCGAGATCGAAGGACAGCCCAATACTGTAAACCGATTTATCGAACAATGACGAAGAATATAATCAACACAAGATATTAGTGAAGTTGAATACATTTCCACTATGAATATCAGCAATTGTCCACGGAGGTGGGGGACGGAGAGTCGGCCAGTGTCCATAAATTGTCCATTAGAGAGGGGGGTCAAGAGATTCCTTTTTTTGTCCACGTGAATTATGGACGATCCCTTATTGACATGTCGTGGATATCTGTATACAGCACATAGAAGTCCTGTCGTGGATATGTGTGATATCATCAACTATCCTTCTGATGTCTTTTCCAGATCAGCTGTGATTTCTGAATGGCCTGAAGGAGTGGAAAATGGAAAAGCGGTATGTTAGCCTTGATATATTGAATTTCATCCATTTCTTTTGACTTATTTCCACCGATTCTCAGCAGCTGAAGCGCCTGGCTCTGATTATTGGATGGCTGCTTTATGTCTCCTCCCCGCATTTGCTGCCAACTTTAAACACTTTAATTTTGATTACTCAACTTATTCTTATTTCTAATTTCTTTTAAGGTATGTGCTCTGCTAACAGCGTTAATTCGTTATCTAACTAATATAGACAATAACTGGGATCATTGGTTGCTCAATGATGTTCCTTTTGTCGGTCTAGTTGTAGTTTGGTTTCAATGCATTTTCAGTATTTGTATGTTCATCTCGGAATAATTTTTCACTTGATTTACCTTGATGAATTAAGTTTAGGAAGAAGTTTCGTTGGAAATTATTCAGAAAATAATCGTTTCAGTATCTGTCAGTTATTGTTCTGTTGATGTTTCTGTAATAGCAATTTTTGATTCCAAACACTTGCAGTTTGATCTTCAATAAGAACTGTATTGTCATTCGTTTGACCTCAGCCGTCATTTAGGGCGTGTCTACTTCACTCGTTAATGGATTTGTGTTAAAATAATGTTAAACTGATTTCAAATGTCTTATTTTTAATAGAAGCGTATTCATAGTGCTTCAGAATTAATATTTTAATTCGGCGATATTGGGTGGTTGCAGATGACATGGAACTGAGAATATTGTATCAGAATTTCGTGCTGTCGAACTGTAGTAATGTTTCGGATCGAAAGTCGAAGGCCGAAGTTCACTCGTTAACACGATATTAGATAGATAGATTGTCGAAACAACTTCCCAACAGAGTTAAGTGCTTTCATGATACAAAGCCTTGATTCTAGGTAGATCACTGTTGCCACAGCGGCGGAATTTTCCGCCGTGGCGGAATCGGCGGAAATCATGTGGTGGCGGAATTCTTGGAATTTGAGAATTCCGCCGGTCCTATTTTTTGATCATTCGGCGCCAGCTTAATTATCCTACTGGTAGCAAACGCAGATGCGGATTTTCTGCTTCTTGCCCGTGTCAACTTGCATGATGTTCCTACAGTATTGGAACGTTTCAATCTCAGATACTCGCTTCACACCTCGTCATGATTTAGTGATTTAAGCATTAGATTTTCAATCTCTCTGAAATTACTTCTGAAACCTCTGTTCAAGATGTTGTCTAGCCTCTCTTATTAATGGAATGGTCCCATCAGTAGGCCTACGTAACTCAGCATCTGTTTTGTGCTATTTTTTCAAATTGAATTACTTGATCAGTGAATGGTAGAGTTGCAATTGAAGCATATGTGATGCGCATTAAACTCACTGCTTTGGAATCCATTAAGATGATGATAAGGTACCTATGATGGGAGGGCATGGGAAACAAAAGGAAAATCAGGTCACTCAATTTAGTATGCATCATTATTTACATAGGCTGTACGTGCATGTGATTGTAAATCGATCCCCAAAATTGCTTTGTCTATCTTTAATAAAGCGATTCATACATAGGTCTAGGAGTCGGCACACCTGGACCGTCGCGGCGGAATTCTTTCCAGTTGCCGCTGTGGCAACACTGCTCATAAGTTCGAATGCACTGCTGCAAATCCCGATAACCCGGTTGAGAAATAATCATTTGCTTATGCTTCGTATCAAAATATTCTGGTCTGATCATATTACTGATCATTGAAAATAGGTAGCGCTGTTATCAATGTGCGAAAATTCAAGCAAGAATTAAATTTAAACTGTTTTCTGAGTAAACCAACAGCATTTCTGCCATAATGACCTCAGCCCTTCAAGCGATCTGCGTCGCTAAGGATAGATTACATGATAAGTAACTTTACGGTATTTATTTTGCTGATAGTGGCGTTCATTTGAATTTACAACATTCATTGAAAAATAATTCTAAGCGAGAAGATCATTGGTTTTTGTAATTTTCCGAAAGAAGCTCATTATATTAGTATAAATCATTTATTCTTCTAACGATTGCTTGTCAGAATTATCTGAGTATGTCTGAAATGCTGAAAAACCTGATTTTGACGAAATGTAATTTCTTTCTGGTCCTACCATTTAAACAACATCGTTCTGGTAAATCGTCAAAAAATGAAAGGAAAGTTAGTCGATGGGATAGTTCAGTTGGTTAAAGGCGCTTGCCTTTGAAGTAAGGAAATAATTTTGAAATAAAGAAGATTTAGGGATCGAGTTTGTTGGCCCGCAAAATTGTGTGTGGCTTCAGATACAATGTTCAAAAAAAGTCTTCGTACAAAATTGTTTACTCTTTCTAAAGCTTTTTTCATAGATTCTAGCAATATGTTGACGTTTCTTTTTGGCACAATTGTACTGCTATGCTTCCCACATGAATAAGGGGCAATACAACACTCTGCACACCGCTGAAGTTTTGTTGAAAGCATCGATGATCAGATGAAAAAGTTTAACCGTCGAAGACATGCTATAAACTGCCATACAACTTCTGTTATGAATTATGTTGATCAAATGAATGATTTAACCAATTAAGTGCATCCTTATAATTTCAGCCTTTGTATCGCGCCGCGTACGAATACGAATCTCAAGACACAGATGAAGTTAGTTTTGTGGAAGGTGATATCATCTCCAATGGATTGCCCATCGATGAGGGTTGGATGTATGGTCTGGTAGAGAGAACAGGTGCATATGGAATGATGCCATCCAACTACGTGAGGCCATTGTAAATGAGATGCATATCGTGCGAGTGATTACCGCATAATTTATGATTTACGGTTGGACGAAGTACAAGAGGGCCGGAACTACGATGTGAGATGACGATTTGTGAAAGATTGAACATTAATGAACAAAATGCGCCTGTTCTTCCTATAACATCATTGCCCTGATTCATCTCTAGTGCGTCACTGCGTACATCTTCCTCTTTTCCGTTGTCTTTTCGCAGTCATTCATTCATTCTTAATTTGCGTGATTTGTATTTTGAGTTGTCAGCGCTCCGAATACATTTTAGAACTTTCTGTGAATGCATAGTAATGAAGAAATAGCGAACTCTAACTTGTGCGCTTTTTCAATGACTAGTTTCGTCAATGGCAAAGTGTCTCTGGAAGTAACTTCATTCGCTGTCGGAAGGCTTCTGCTTTCTGTTGCAGACGAGTCGTCACTCATTTCATTCATTTTCTCTTCAAAATTTGTAAATGTTGTTGATAACTGCTAATTTATGATACAATTATTCTGAAAATGGTAAACATGAGATGGAAATCTAACTGATGGAATTCCCGTTGACTTGAATCGTGTGTGAAAATGAATCAGATGTAAATGCCATGAGATTACGCGCGAAGTGTTTTATTGCCTCATTCCTTTGAATCACAGCATTCTGCTCTTACACATTGTGAAATAAAAACGAAGTAAATAATTCCTGTTTTCATTTGATCGGAGTCTGAAATGACCATGAAATTAATTTCGTCCATCACAGATGGCCAGCGCTCCTAGCAAGGCCGAAATTGACATGTCACTAAAGGGTTGATGGGAATGTCTTGTGATAAATTGAATCAATAATGAATACTTCATAAAATATTTAGGTTTTCTTAAAAGCAAGTTAATCAAATAATACACAAAATATGTATGGACTTGTACTTCTGTCACAAAACCTGTCGATTGCGATACCAGGTCGATATTAACCCTTAAAGGCTTGAAAACGTTTCGGAAGAAATCACTTAACCAGACCGAGCGATAGGCCTGCAAGTCTCGGCAGTAGAGATGGAATTATAGACAGCGACTACAAGAGTGCATTTTTATCGTCGTAGAATGACGATTTTCTCATTCTACCTATTTTGAAGCGAATGTTGTGATGCTTTTAGAATTATTCGCACATATTTTCATGAACAGCGCACCCATAATGTATAAAATGGTGTTGGCCTAACTCTTCGTTAAAGCACCATATAACCTGTCATTTTGGCAGAAAACTACTTTATACTTTTTTGTATAGGCCCCAACTTTATATTAATATAGACAGGAAATGATACACCAGAGCCATTTACAATTGCACTATTGATTATAGGCTATGTCAGGCATTCGACAAAACTTCATGGTCGGTGAGTGATTGAACAAGACGATCGGTGCACATAGAATTGCAGCCAAGCGAGGTTTAAAAGTTACTTTCCTGCTGCCCTACAGGCGACTTTGGCCCAAAATACCCTAACCCATGTGCGAGCCTGCAAGCGTATTCGCTAACTGAGTATAGGTTTAATTGAAGGGGGTTAGCAAGCGCATGGTGCATCCGTTCATTTGACAGGATCTTATCACCAGTTCAATCGTTTTATCGCTTAGGCAGCTGACAAGTTTGCAGCAATCTAAGTTCCATATCATGATTCTAGCATCTAACACCAGTTTGACTCGTAGGCCTACGTCTATAAGTATAATTTCGAAATACGTAGTATGAAGACCACGAATGAACATTAATTGTTTAGACGTGACCTACATAAGCGCATATTCCCCGTATAAACGGCGTCTTCTTTTTCATATTGAAAACAACTCAAATCATGTGACGATGGGGAATCTAAAGTGACCTCATCGATTTCTGTATGATCCACTCTCACAAACCCCCCGCATCAATAAAACACTACCTGTAGAGACACACTTCTCACAATTGACTAGCAGCGGATCCTCTCTGACACTACTCTAAGGGTCCCACGTGACCTCAACATATCCAGGCATTCAATAAGTCCGACTTTTTGCAATGATTATAATTTCACTTAGACTGTCATCAACTTGAAATGAGAAAACCAATATTCAACAGATCTTTATTGAAGAACAAAGTAATCTACAAATACGCGGTCAATGGCCATAATATCAAGTATAAATGCAATACACAGGGAATCGTTTCTCAATTTCTTTGATCAATAGCACAAAAACAATGGAAAGAAAATCAAATTAAAAAAAGAAGTGATCCAAATTCTCTTTGGATCCATTCAGTCACTTAAAAAGCTTCAAGTCGACACTCGTGCGATACATCGGAAGTTTTCGAAGGATTTCGAACCAGTCTTGGAGGGAATGACGACACTGAATACTTAGCTGACCATTTGCGATGAGACTCTGCAGAAATTCGGAAATTTTACAAAATAAAAAAAAACAGTCAGCTGCTCGGAGATCAGGAATACGCATCTTGCTAATTCTTTTTGAATTGCTGTTTAATTCTATGTTCTGGTATTTACTTCATTCAAAATCAGTTTAAGTCTGAAATGTTATCTGATCATTTTGCAACTCCTTTTCATTTTAAATGTATTTTCGAGTAACTTGACTATTAATTGTTCTTGCATGTTTCATTAAATACCAGTTCATATTCGATTTTGATACACTTACGGTGTAATTCTTCTATCTTTCTTGCCGTAATTGATAATTTTGACGTAATTATTAACGAATAGCATTTTATTGCAGAAATATTAATTCTTTTATGCGAAGTTTCGGAGATGGTCAATTTTCAAGCAATTATAATTTGCAAGCATTTGCTCAGGCGTGACTGATTTGTCGCTATTTTCGAAGTTGTTCCCTTCAAATGTTTTATAGAAAGCCATCGAGACTGAACAACCGTTTGTAGTAAGTGTAGAATTGACTTAGTCCGAAATAGGATTATATGCAATAAAATGTCATTCGCTCATAGACAAAACTAGGACAAAGAAAAATTCAGAAGGACGGAAAAATTATATCATGAGTGAAATAAAATTAAACCTGGACTATTAGGACAATGAGGCATGCAAAAGAGCAACTCAATAAGTTATTACCAAGCTGCAAGAAGTTGAAGTTACAGAAAAAAGGATCTGAAAGATAAACATATGACAGTGTTTCAGAAGTAAGTCTATTGGAATGAAGAATTTTACGCCAAACTGAATAATACAGTGCAATAGTTAAATGAATAATAAGAAAACAATGAACTTATCGACTTCTATAGTAGCCGCAGAGCAGCTACTTATCTCTGCCGAAGCAAGGCAGGAAACTACAGTATCAACATTCGGATACAGTAGACTCACCTCTGTGGCAGCTTTCATTAAATTCATGTCAGCAATTCCATAGACCTTCTGCGCTTCCCAATTAAAGAGAACCTTTATGAGTTAGTTTTCAGAGTTCTGCATCTCCCTTGAGACCGGCTCTCAACAGATCGGTGACACAAATACATGACAGTTGTATAATTATCAATTCGACTTCAATTTCTAAATCCGGCTATCTAATCCTGTTCCTTGGATTTCAATAAGTTAATATTTTAGAAAAGGTAAAATTTAAGGAAAATCTGTGGTACTCTCACTTTTCCCATTATCCGACTGTTCACGCTACATAAACGATTCTGCAACGATACTGTCATCCTCCAATAGAAGGAATAAAATGAAATATCTAAAACTCGTATGAAATCTGTGCATTGTAGGAGAATATTTGCTACTTGTCGATTCTTGTAGATCAAGTGCATTAAGATCAGTACTGTAAATGTTTGGTGCAAAGATAACACATAGAATGACTTTAAAGATAAAAAGGCTCTCTTTGGCTCTGATCATTTTAGTAAGAAAAATATCTTTCCCTTCATTTTTGGAGTCTTTCATGTTGAAGTGAATTTGCGAAAATATCCGACGATTTGTCCAGCCAGAACTTATGCATCGTGAAGTTTTCGCAATTTATACTTTTCTGCAAATTGGGGCTGATAAGAGAAATCACCGGGTTTCTCTGACAATTAAAATTTAGTCAATACAAAATACTGAAATAACTACAACCCGCCTACTGTAGCAAGTTATGGAATTCTTCATCATCAGTAGCGATAGTGAATCTTCATCGAATTTCATCTCTTCATCGCAAATGGTCACCTTGAAAAGGAACAGGCAAGAGTCTCCAGGGCAGGGTTGGTCCACAAGAAGAAATCTCGGACCGCACATCGACAAATACACGAAAGTCAATGAAAACAAGTCGATCAAGTTAGGAGTAGGCCTGATAGTAGGACCCATGAATGAATTCGCTCACCCCTCAATTCCACACAGCTAGAACCGGAGGTGCAGAGCACCTGGCCGTTCAATTCAAAGTCAGGAATGACAAAGCGGAACATTTACTCGCTATCAATGGCTCCTCGTCTGACCAGGATACGGAAGTTAAGCAGGTAACCTTTCCACACAGCAAGAACCGGAGGCGCAGAGCACCTGGCCGTGTGGATAGACTATCTGCCTCGCTTTCCTGCTGACGTGCGTTCGAATCCTGGTCTGACCAGTTGCAGTCGGAGGTGTTGGTGACCACATAGACTTAATCTCGGTCATGTTGATGACTGCAAATTAACTGAAAAATGGTCCAATGACAAATCTCGACAAAATCAACATGTGATTCAGAATGACCTGTTCCTGGAATACAATTTCAGCAATTTCGGAATTGAGAGTCTACTTCCTCAGACATCATCTGGTAAATGTCAAATGTTTTGCACTCCTTCAATGTAGCGCTGCGCAAAATTATTGTTTTACGCAGCGAAGAATAAAATATTGAAGAAGATTTAAAAGCATCAGCTTAGATAGTTGAATAGAATGAAGCTGAATGTCCCTTAAGTACTACATAAAATTAATAGCTAAATCTGGAAATATTCCATCATGAAGATCCTTCTGTTTTCCAACAATACATAGATATCCGATTTTATAATGATATATATTCATGTGTTCATCTATTACGCAAGTTGGAAAAATGTCTACAACTAGTTATTCAGCTTCACAATAGGCTACATGTCGTCCAGAACGCACGATCATGCACAGATCAATCAGAATCTGCTCTGATTAGCTGAAAATCCATTTTTCTTGAGGGCAAAGTACTGTACATCTTGTATAATCTGGACTAACAAATTCGGATAAGCGACCGTTCAAATCCCATGTCTATAAACCATGCGGTTTCTGATACTTTAAGTGTTTAACGGTAAAAAAATTGATTGCTGTTCACCACACGTGCGTGATACATAGCAATCCAGCGAGCATCCGATTCCGAAGATACACCTGAAATCGGAGATGTGAGATCAAATTCTATTTTGATAAGTGTCCGGATTATCGAAGCTGGGCAGTGTCCCTTCATTTTGTGAAACTGACATTTGAAAGCAAACCCTCCGTTTCATTCTATATGTACGAGGAATTGAGGTGTTAATCTACTCATCAAGAATCCTTCCGATAACCCCTCCTAACTTCAACGACTTATGAAAACACGTTCCCATCAATGATACTTCACCCAAAGGAAAATGTTAACGTGTAAACACTTCGTGGGCAAGTCTGACCTTGTACATACCATTTACACCGCTTCTTCGTGAACGGAGAGACTTGGAACCCCATTTCAATTAAATCACTGTGCAAAGTGCGCACAAACGTCTCTTCATCCACATTCGCCTCCCATGGACCGACTTTGAGATGGGCTGTTTCAGTAACACAGTTATTATGAATGTGCTTACATTCACCGCGGTGTGCGAATACAATAACTGAACCCATTTTTGTACAGACGGCATTCTTCATCGCCAGTTGAATCACTTGTTGTCGGAATGCAAAATAACTTGGGAATTGTCGACGATGTTGTTCTATGACTAATAATCGGCCAACATCGGGCGTTGTCTTTAACTTCTCTTGAAGTGCAGTCAGACCAAAGTATCTCGCTTCCTTGTACACCCGGAGACCTGCTTCGCGTGGAGGTAGAGTATCGTGTCGAAGAAAGTCCAAAATGTAGCCGAAATAGGCACCGTTTGTATCAATGAAGTAATTCCCTCTGTTGTCACAATCAATTCGATGACGACCTGAAAACATGACTGCCAGCATTGAGTCAGGATATTTGGTCAAAGTTGAGAGACGCGTGGTGAATTGAACACCGCCGACACTGAGGTTGATGATAGACGGGAACTGCAAGGAGAAACAATAGTACGTTAGACAGAACTTTCCAGAGGGGTTAAAAAACCAGTTTTTTTCAAGTCATTCTCCAGGAGGAAGTTCACTGTAGATTTTTGCAGCAAATAATAGAGCAAAATAACCATTCATCATGCCTCAATTTTGTAATGAAATCATTCTACAACATCCAATGCCGGTACATATCGGTTATCTTACCCCCAGGTTTTCAACTTTGTCTAAAATCTGCAAAAATGAATCAATCGTCACCAAACTTGAAGTAGATGTACTTAAGCATATTTTCTACCCACATACAAAATTTGATACATATCAGACAAGTACTCCTTGCATTAGAGACGATAACGTGAAGTGTAGCGATGTCAACAGCAGGGATTGTAAAAAATTAATTGGTTAATAATTAATTGCAATTTAATTGGACCAATTAATTGATTGATAATTTGCATCCAATTATTAATTGATTGAATCATTAAAATTATTTGCAATTAATTGTCAATTAATTGCAATTTAATTGGACCAATTAATTGATTGATAACTTGTATCCAATTATTAATTGACTGAATCATTAAAATTAATTGCAATTAATTGGATTAGTGTCAATGAATTCCGCCTATGTTAGCACTTGGTACTTACTTGGTTCCTACTTTTTTAAAAACTTACCTTCAAAATTTGTACATTCAAACTCCATCTAGGTCTACACACACTCCTTTGAGATCAACTTCCATTTAACAATTGAAAACCGCAGGCGTGCGGATTGCATACACGCATGTCATACTCGTGTGAATTTTTAGTCTGAGGTGAGGGATGATTGATGACTAGTACAGGTTGCTTCTATTGTATGAATACAAAAATTATTTAAATTCACCTCATTTCGCATTTTTCACTTGAGAACATAGTTGAGATATTCTTAATAGATCTTAGTACCTGTAATTTGAGTCTTTAATCTAGTCTGATTTCAGAGATAATTTATAGAAAGTCTAGGGAATATCCGTCGATAAAATGTTCCTTTCTATAAAAAGTCAAAAATGAAGTCGAGAAAATAAATCACATCTAGTGTTAAATGAATGAATGCAATTAAGGCCCACGTAGGCCGATTATGAAAATTGGCGATTAATTGATTGATAAATTTCCAATTAAAATGAATTAATTGATGGCAAAATAATTAATTTTTTATTTGCCAATCAATTATTTACAATTGCATGTATTATTGCAATTACAAATTTACAATTATTACAATATTATTATAAATAATTATTGCAATTGCAATTGCACATTTACAATCAATTGGTCAGCAGCTTGATCTGACTTCGTATGTTCAACGCATCATTGTTACTCGTGTGTACATTGTTCTCTCTCACTATTCGTCTCATCCACTTCTATTTAAAATCTTCCCACGGCCACTACCCACCACACCTTTTTTAAGTTAAAAATGTTAATGTAGGGATATGACCTGGTCATTATCACTTCACGAGTTGTCGGGAAATTACTCTGTTGACCTCAAGTGCTTTCTGCTCAGACGATGAAGTCACTGATAAGTCAGATCAAGCTGCGACATCGCTACACTTCAAGAGATCGCCCCTAATTCAAAAACCACTTGGCATGTGGGTAGAAAATATCCTCACTTACGAGTGCCTGAAGTTTTGTGACGATTGCTTCATTTCTACGGATTTCAGACAAATTTCAAAACGTGGGGGACATAGCCCATAAGTACCCCCAATGCCTTTCTGTAGGAGCATCCTACCGTCATCAGGGGAATAATCTAATTAGGAGATTCATGTATATAAATATCTAATCAAGATATTCAAAATTATCAAGTTATCTATGGAAAATCGAAACTTTGACAAGGAGAAACTATGATAATAACTCAAAACACATTGATGTATCCACGTACAAGTGAAGGTAGAAAAAAGGACATTAGAAAACAGAAAGAAAAATGCAAGTACCGACTGTGGAAGTTGATTAGCAAAAATTGTCGATCTCTTCTTTATTCGACAATGCGCACGAAAGAAGTCCTCTAAAGGATAATGACATTGTCCATGATGCTTCGTCTTCTGCAGCCATGCAAGGGTCAAAGACATGTGTTGACGCATGTTCATGAAATTTCTTAACCAAATGCCGTGTTGTCTCACTGATGCATGTGGTAGACTGGTCCCCAGTGCACTTAAATTCATAAATCACCAACGAGACGAGGGACATCGCGATAGGAGACTTCACAGGAAAAAACTGTTGTTATCTTGTACATAAAAAATGTATTGGGGCAAGATGTTCCAACTAAAAAGCCATTGGATAATATAGAATGATTTCATTATAATTGAGATATCAGAAGTGGTTATCTTGTTATATTATTTGCTGTTTTTGAAGTGCTTTGAACTTCAAACTTTGAACTCAAACATTTACTCGCCTAAGCGTTAAAATAAAGTTCCATAACAATAGTTGAGAATCAATGCGTTCATTCTAGTTTTATTAAACACTCTCAACTGGTTTACTAGATTAGTACGAAAGTAGCATGTGAACGGAACTAATACACAAAATTCTACAGGAAACGATGCTTAGCATGAATAACGCTGAGTTTGCGCTGTCAGAAAAACTGTTTGAGATGCTTTAAATTGAGAAGCGTGTTTCGTCTATGTTTTGCTTTTATTCCGGCGTTTTGCATCGCCTCTTTCCTTTTAAGCAGCCTATTGAATGAATCAGCATCATACAGATTTTGATGAATGTAGAACATCTCTATGTCGATAACATGCTATTCGCAAGTTTACTTTTGTTGCATACTTTGGTTGCATTCGATATGTCCTAACTGAATATTCATGCAACAACGTTCATAACCTCATAAAGTACACATTACCGCATGTTGTATTTCTCTAAATAAAATAAGAAATACCTGCATTGTTTGGCCTAAAAGCCCTTCCTTCCACAATAAGATAAAGTAAAACGAATATTTTGCCCAAATTTTCGCTTCTTGCTTTGTCAAGGATGTTATGATGACTGGATTACAATGGCATAATTGAACTTTGAAATAACAAGACAGGATATACGACAAAGTGAGCCTCACTAAAAATCGTAAAGCTATGCTACGATTGGTAAGTAAAAATATTAAATAGAAAAAATGGAAAATCAGGAAAGAAAACTTGGAAGGTCAAAGCCTTCACATTCGTTGATAAGTCTATCTGTAGGCAAGCTTTTTGTTTATAAACTTTTGTAATCCAGCCATCATAACACCCTCGACAAAGCAAGATGCGAAAATTTGAGTAAAATATTTGTTTTACTTCATCTTATTGCGGAAGAAATGATAATTAAGAGTGAGGAATTCAAACACTCAGTGTATATTTCAAAAATCAAAAACTTTAACAAGACATTTAGACCGGTGATCGCAGACTGACCAGTTCAATACCAGTCATTGTTTGCGTAAATTCAGATGCGGAGAGAGATGACAAAGCAATCATTTCTCATTTATTGCTTACAGAATGGATTACCAGCCATTAAATGCAGGTAAATATTTTGTCTTGAGAAAATTCGTAGCTCAGGTTCATGACTTCATTTCTGCACTTGACGTTCTATGTTTGAACTTGTGTACTGTCAGTCTCGCCTCCGTGCGCATTTCAGATGTGACCAACAATAGCAGAAATTCGCGTAACTATCGCCGATGGTATATTTCTGGCGGATGATTTATCAGCTGACCGCGCCACATATTGAGGGACTGAGGTGAAGACTGTCATCTTCACCAAATGGCTTACATCATTCATGAAACTGAGTCTGTCAATTTTTGTGACTACTGAAGATGGTTGAATTCACTTTCATTGATGCCTTTAGCCGAGAGGATCATTATCAAGCAGCCAAGAATGAAAATAAAAAAACCGAATCTAGTTGATGGCTTTGTACGGGAGATTCATCATCATTGAGGCAAAAAAAATGAAACTCCCTCTCGTAGGCCGAATGTTTTAATGAAACATGTGCAGGCCAACGTTTCGGCTGTCACTGTCAGCGTCAAGGCGTTAAATCTGAATCGCATCGATTTCCGCGTGGCCCGCTCCTCAGTAATTAAAATTTTGCTCTGAATCATATCAAATTCACGGTAAATGAGTATAACACCTTAAAAGTTAGTTTTGACAAAAAGCTAGCAATAGCGAAATAAACCGAACATCTTTATAAAAAGCATCTTATGATATACTAATATCCTTTTCTAAACATCCTGGCATTGCACTTGACAGGACTCTCACTTTCAAGAGACATCTTTAAAGAGTCATCAGCTGCCAAGATTCAATCGAGAAACGACCTACTTCGGTCATTGTTCACAAACCCGTCCTCGAATAGATCCTGCACTTAAATTGTAGAAGTAAATCGCATAACCCGTGGGCTATATTCCAGAAAATACGGTACATTGAAGGCTCGAAAAGTTCAAGCTAATTCTTGAAATCTGACCATGATATATGTATAATTATGTATGTATTGAATCGTAACATATTGAGCCCAGGCGCTTCGGAGAACTTCGCTTCATTCTATCATCCTTTATTTACGAGTAACATACCAAATTGCAATTTCAAAGACAATGTCTTCTTCGTCAGTGGTTTGAATATAAAAGCACACGTTAAAATCAATCAGTCATCAAAAGAGAAAATTTAGTCCAATAGAAAGCTACAAACGTAAAAACAACGATACTGAAGTAGTGTTACTGTTTAACAATAAAGACCTGTCAGCAGCGGCAATGAGTACAGATTCTGCGATACGAGTATTATTCGTTCGGGCAATGACAGAGAAAGCGGAATTATCGTTCACATGGTTATGCAAGGTGATTTCAGTTGGCAGGGGGCGACCTTTGATGTGTTCGTTAATTCTAGTTTGCAAATGCCTGATTTTAACGTGTGCTTTTATATTTAATCCACTGACGAAGAAGACATTGTCTTTGAAATTCCAATTTGGTATGTTACTCGTAAATAAAGGATGATAGTATGTATATATTATATATATGTGTGATAGCCGACCGATATTTTGTATTCTGTCATTCTTTATAATCCGGCAGCCAGCACGAGTTTCTGCAGGGAACGAGGCTGAAAACGAGACTTTCACAGAAGGATGTACACCTCATAGTCCGGCAGCCAGCACGAGTTTCTGCAGGGAACGAGGCTGAAAACGAGACTTTCACAGAATGATGTATACCTCATGATCCAGCAGTCAGCACGAGTTTCTGCAGGGAACGAGGCTGAAAACGAGACTTTCACAGAAGGATGTACACCTCATAGTCCGGCAGCCAGCACGAGTTTGTGCAGGGAACGAGGCTGAAAACGAGACTTTCACAGAATGGTGTACACCTCATGGTCCAGCAGTCAGCACGAGTTTCTGCAGGGAACGAGGCTGAAAACGAGACTTTCACAGAATGGTGTACACCTCATAGTCCGGCAGCCAGCACGAGTTTCTGCAGGGAACGAGGCTGAAAACGAGACTTTCACAGAAAGGTGTACACCTCATAGTCTGGCAGTCAGCAGGAGTTTCTGCAGGAAACGAGGCTGAAAACGACACTTTCACAGAATGGTGTACACCTCATGGTCCGGTACACTGTGCCTACTGCGAATCTGTACGTCTGCCGAGTTCTAGCTTGGTCCTCTTCTTGTCAGACAGGATCGAAGACAAGCACAAGTCAATTCAATCGGACGCAGATTGCAGTTTTTAACAAAAATGAAATCTTCTATAATTTCTCTTATCAAATGAAAAATACTAAGTCTAGAGCCATAATGTTTGACATGGTATGTCTTCAGGTCATTTCCTATCATGTTCATGCACACATGTCTATGAACTGAAGCACATTCAGATTTGGGGAACCTCCTAAGGTAGGCAAACATAAGCATTTTTTAGCAATTTAAACTGCGTTTTACTCATTCTCGCATACATCACCAATCAGAAACATGATAATAACACACGAATTTCATAGGATATGACCTAAAGACATTTTATGTCAAAAACGATGACTCTGGGTTTAGTACACTTTTTTACAAAAATGAAATTTTCTATAGATATATATATATATATAGAAAATATAGAAATTTATAGAAAATATAGCAAATTTCATTTTTGTAAAAAAGTGCAATCTGCATCCCTTTGGATTAACATGTGTTTCTCCATGATCGTGTCTGACTAGAAGAGGAACCAACCAGAACTCGGCAGACGCGCATATTCGTAGTAGGCATAGGGTACACATCATTCCATGAAAGTGTCTCATTTTCGGCCTCATTCCCTGCAGAACAGGGTTGCCAGCGCACATTTAGGAAAAAAAGCACAAAAAGCTATTTTAAAAGCATAACTCATATTATAATTAATAGCCTGTTTAGAAAACAATAACCGTCAAATATGCTGTCCTTTATATGCATTTTATCATTATATATTGCATAAAAAGTATGGGAGGTAAGTTTTTAGTGATCAAAAAATGCATTTCTATTTCATTAATTTTGAACCTCGGCACAAAACGAAGATATCAAGGAATTTTACAACTATTATTACATCTTCAGCCAAATTATTCAAAGGTTACTTCGATTAACAAATACAGTATTTCTAGAAGTATTTCTATGTCAAAAGGAAAGCCTACAACATCAAATACGTCACATATGTTGCATAAATACGCTTATAGAAAACTACCGTTTATTTTACCTGAAATATCATCCTAGGCTTTAGTTAGGTGACTCACAACTTCAAAGAATTGAAGGTGTAAATAGTTTAGAAACAAATAATTACCTATATTTAGAACAATATCAAAAACAAAATAACGCTTCAAACAAAGTCTACAGGAAAATTGCTTGTATTTATATCATAATTGTTGGAACTACAACTTTATTTCCCATGATATATTTTTGTATCATGTGCTTTGGTATGCTAGTTAGTAATGTATTAATAATAAAAATCGATAAAAACAAATTTGTTATACAAGTCTGTTTCGCTTGGTTCTCAAGTTTCCTACGGTTGCACTTGCCGAGGGTTTCTGTTTCGTCCCTGCTGCCCTCGCCATAAGCAGATTGGCTTTCATGGACAATGCTTTATTGATTTCCCTCCGTCTGACCTCGCCCTTTGCCTTTGTTAATCGAACATTGTTTTTGTTTGCTTCTCTTTGTGAAGCGCTAGCCTCCTTCATCTTTTTTTAATCGGCTGCTGTTAAAGCGGCTGATTCTTCTTGTTTTCTCTTTGCGTCAGCATCCTTTGTTCGTCGGATGCCAGTCTCTTCTCTAGATTTTACTGTTTTTCCGATTCTAGTAATTTATTCATAATTTCTTTCTCTAAACGTACTTGTTCTTGAAGCCTCTTTTGCTTTTCAGTTACCAATCTATGCTCTTCTAGACGTTTCTTGTACGTCTGATGAGATTTTCTTACATCCATTAAAAGTCGTTTGTTGACTGGGTAATTGTAGCAACATGAATTGCAAGCTGATAAATGGTGCATGGTTATCATCAAACATTGACAATAAACTCAGAAAGTTTATTCCTATCTTTGAATGTGCGACAGTTGATTGAACGCACACTCCGCTTCCGCATTGCCAGAATCCAGACACAGACATTGATAAACAACCTATCCTAAAATAGGATATTTCAGTTTTCCAGATTCTTTTGTGGAACTCAATAAAAGCATAAAACAGTTTCGACTAAAAAAAGCACTTTTCCCATATTTCAGAAAAAAAACACGAGTGTCAGCCCTACTGCAGAAACTCGCTCTGGCTGCCGGACTATAATATCATAAGCTGCATGTATTTTAGAAATGTCCGAGACACCGATGAGAATAATATCAACGATTGATTCTAATGCTGCTGGTTGAAATGACGGAAAGGAACATCAATTACCTGATATGATGAGAGATCTCTCACTTCATCGTCTTCCTTGGATGACCAAGCATCTCGTGAAAGATGAGAATCCAGAGAATGATCACCACAGGCCATGTTGGCAGGTGAATCTAACTTGTTCACTCCGTTGCTTTGAACACTTCCTGTCTGTATAGAAAATTCTTCAACTGAGCTAGTGACTTCCATCCGAACCTGAAACAATGTGGACGACATATAAGGAACTTCAAAGGTTTAAGCATTTCAATCGGGGAGAATGGGGCATATTCGTGGAAAAAAGAAGAAACATCTTAATTTTTACTTCTTGTTCATAAGAAAAGAAATTCGATTAATGTTTCAGAAATGTTGGATGCTTTTCATAATAATAACTTCCGGTTGAGTAGCATCACTTAAGGAATAAAATGAGCTTTTCTGAAGCATGACATTAGTGGGGCAGATTTATGCAGGTGGGGGGGGGGGAATTCTTTCGTGCAAATTTCTTATAATCATAGAATTGTTCTACATGCAAATACCCTAATTTTCTTGCTTTTCAAAAACATCTAAATTATTAGGAACATGAATTCTATTCATAGACAAATTCTGTGATTCCAAAATTCCAAAATAATGCAGCATCGGAAACTATGAAGTTTCAATTTTCTTTGATGTCAGCGGTTTATACCAGTCATACCAGTTGATGCAAAGTATCATCTACAGCTGTATAGAAAGCTTATGATACCTTGCAGTGATGCAAATTCCAAAAATAAAACCAATGCGTGAAATAGAGGCGCATCTTAGAACAGGCCTACTCGAAATGACTATATAAGTCACTCACAACTCATTTGATATGTCATGATTGCAATTGCCAGTTAATAAAATGCCATGCATCCACGGTATGAAGAGGATGAAATCCAAAAAATTAATGCCACCTGAAATCAGAGGATCAGATCTGTGATTTTTTCAGAACCCGATTGTTTAAAAGTTTGCCGAAAAAACTCTTCGAAATTGCTGAAAGAGAACAAACTCCTGCTTAGCAAACGTGTAGAAGGGTGCATTCATATGAATCACACAAAATATTGGAAGTTCAGAATACCAGATTAAGTCAGCAGATAAGATATTCACAAAGCTGACATCTTTTTTAGATCCTAGGATGTTTAGATCCAGAGCGTTTGATTTCTTGATGTTCGAGTTCAGTTTATCCAAGCTATTTTGGCTGCATGCTCCACATTTTGATAGATTAATTTTTAGGCACGTTAATGGGTTAGAAAGCTGTAGTTATTCAACCAAACGGATGATTGATGAAACTGAGTCAGCGGACACACCATCGTCGAGTAGCCATGTGTAAAATGTAAGTGGTATCGAACTGGATATTTTTTGAATTACTTTTGAAGGCACAAAAAGAAAAGATCTCCAAGTAGATCTCCTTGCAGAACGCCTGCTTCATATTTCAAAGTAACCATGGGATAACGTAGGACAGGATGAGTGGAATATAACACGCTGCAAACGATGGAATTAGTTCTGGAAAATTAGTAGGCACATTCACCAAAAAAAAAACGTGAGACTCCATTAAACGAAAGACATCGTTTACCACAACGGCCGCTGCCGTACCAATGCTCAGGAGTCATTGGCTGAAGCTGTTGGATGACTTTTTATTCCCCTCGGCATGCAACTCCATACTGGTATGTCTCGAAGAAGTTCGCCACTTTTTGACGAAGAATTGGCAATCCGAAAAAGGATTTCCCCAGCTGCGGTGAGAAGTACATATTCCTTTCTAAAGAACTGCTAGATTTGCGCATGGCTGACAAAATAGCTTGGATAAACTGATCTCGAAAGTACATCGGATAGAGCATCACCGCACAAAAGTATGTTTATAATCGTTCTTGAGGGCGAGCAGACTTGTGCGGTAACGGTTTCATTCACCGGTTTCCAGTAAATAGTGGCATCGATGACCTTATGATCTGCAAGACGGGTCACGAAGGAGTGACCGAAGAGCTTCAAGGATACCAAACTCAATCGACAACCGCACTGACGATTGATCAGAATTCAAAGATGGAATAGTTGGAGCGAGAGACCTTGAATGCTTCTTCTCCAATAACTGCCAAGTATAGACACAATATTGGGGATATACTATCTGACGTCGAAATTTGCGCCGTCTTACCAAAAAGTCCATTCACAGCAAATTGGGAGCTGCTTCAATTTTTGCCTAGAAAGCTGCATTTTCCATGCTTGAAATTGTATTTGGCTTGTTCCCATAACAGAGGTATCGTATTTCCTCTAATAAGCGCTGCGTCGTTCATATACAATCGCCTACTCCTAAGTGCGGTGTTTATCAGAGGGCGGTGTTTATTGAAATGGACGATCATCCACAAATGCCAACCAGATCTTTCGAAGTTGAAAAGTCCTAACAAGCCAATTGTCAGGTACATCAACCTCAACGGAAAGTATCATTAAGTGAAACTAATCTAGCATTATTCTTGCTTCATTATCGATTTATTCACCGCTGACAGGGCGTGGTGATTTCTAAGAGGAATGAACATTTTATAGTGAATCTCACTTCAGCTTCTGTCGTCTCCCCAAGAATAGATTAGCTGCTACAAATATGTAGGGCAAAAGTCTATTTAGTAAAAGTTTATTTAAAAATATTCAATTTTTTAGCAAATAGACTGTATATTATTATTTTTAGCAGCTGATCTATTCTTGGGGAGACGACACAAACTGAAGTGATATTCACTATGAAATCAAATAACCTCCCGTCAGCTGCCATTAACTAGAGGAATGAGCATGAGGTGCGACTGATTTCTTGGAATTACCAGCACTGCACTTGAATTTGCTTCTTATTTCCCATGGTCACATGAAAGGCGTGGCTCACACAAGGCTAGAGCGTGATAGATCATAACATGACTCAGTGCTCAACGGCATATGAGTAAGCTACCGAATCTGATGATGATGGAAATATAAAATCATATGCACTGATTACAATGTGAAGCTGAGTGAGATGCTTTTATTCTGTGACTTTTATCATGATATAGCAAGACTACAGCAGACTACAAGCAGTGTGCTCAGTATTAGAGACGCTTGATAACTGCGAGCATCATTCATTTTATTAAGTCAATGGACGATTATGTACCGCACTTAGTCGTTCTTTTTCTTTCTCTTGAGCTGTGAATGTGCATTAATGTAGACATGGGATGTGCCATGGTTTCTTCAAGTGTTGCCCGAATTAACTCAAAGGAATTAGTTGTGGTTAGGGTCTATTAAGAATAATGTCCCATAATTTGATACGAATTGCATTTCAACTTATGGGAATTCTGTCTTCACATCGCGATGATTCGATTTCAGCTACAAATATATTTGCGATGTCTATCCAGTCAACACTGAGCCCGGCAACACTACACATGACCTTCCATATGTTCAGTACCACCACTTGTTGATGCACAACGCGCTGAACATCATTCAACCTCATTCATCCAAGGAATTGAGCATGTTGAATCTGTGCTTTGTCGGCTTCTTCTCATTCTATCATACCGGATTGTTCATTCAATTGAAGAAAAGTGTCATTTGATTGAAGAAAGGCGTCATTCGATTGAAGAATTGAGTCATTCGATTAGCGAACTATGTCATTCGAATAAAGCATTGTAGCATTAGATTGAAGATATCTTGCTTTTGAATAAAGAGATATCTCTTTTGATTGCAGAATCTTGTCATTTGAATAGAGAATCATAGCAGTCAAATAAAGAAAAAAATTTCAACAATTTTCTTTGACGTGTAATTCGTACTGCTGAGAGGGAAAGATCTAGCGCGTTCTGTTATTGAGAGAGTTATTGAGTTGGTTTACAATCAGGAAAGAGCAGTCAAAGACGTTTCAATGCTAATAGGAATCAAGATTAAGGCAATTTATTCCATTTTGCAACGACAACGGCAAAGTTTTTAGCGTTAACAGAAGAACAGCACAGTCGCAAGCGAGGGGGCAACAAACCCAACATCCTTACAGATGAGCATACTGATTTCATTGATCAATGCCTGTCTGTCGATTGTTCCTTAACAGCCGCCGCACTTACGAGGCGGTTAAATGATCGATTTGAGCTAAATGTCAGCGTTTCCACAACAAGACGAGCGATACGGAAAATGGGATTCACCCTAAAGCTGATAAAGAAAGTACCGTACCAGCGCAGCACGGAAGGAACGATTGAACGGCGCCATCAATATGCCATGTGGTTGACTGGCATCTCTCCTCGTCTGGTATATTCGAATTTAGTATTTATTGACGAAGCAGGATTCAACAGTGGACTACGAAGAAACAATGGGTACAGTTGCAGAGGATTTCCTGCAGTGCGGGCATCCGCGTCGGCTCGATCTCCTAATTTGACGATAATTGGCGCAATGAATGGATCAAAGGGAGTGATACATTATTCCTGTTCTTTTTGAAAGACCAATGACCGAGCTGTCATCGACTTCATTCAATCACTGCAAGCCAAAATTTTGCAAGACCCTGATGGATGTGGTGTTGATCCTGATAATATCATTTACATCGTCTGCGATAATGCTCGGATACACAAAACAAGAAGTGTACAAAATGAGTACTTTTCTGAGACTCGAGAGAACGTTCTGTTTGTGCTGAAGTTCTTACCTGTTTGTAGCCCTTTCCTAAATCCGATCGAAGAGGCATGGAGCCATTCTAAGTTTGAAGTTCGTGCAGATAACTTATCTGGAAATGACACATTGATCAGCTGAGTTTCTTGTGCAATGAGCAATGTGACTCCTGAGCTAGCCACAGCATACACCGATCATATGATGAAATTTCTTCAGCCGTGCCTACATCGTGAGCCGATCATTGGAGAATCCGGGACAGCAGACCAACGGGAAATGGAAAGATACCAACTTGCACCGGAAGAGGCAGAAAGACAATCTTGTCGAAGAAGCGAAATCGCGAATATAAGAAATCAAGAACGTCGACTTGCAAGAAGAGCAGCAGCCCAAGAAAGAAGACGCCAACGTCTTCTAGCAAGACGTAGTGAACTGTGAGGATCTTTGAAGTGTGTGTATACTAAAAAAGACAATATCATTCATTGTCTCAGTTGCATTCTAAGTTTGATTATATGTAGAACTTACACTACTCGATGACTTATAAACAATGTTTTTAATAAGTATCTAAATATACTATTTCATGATTCTTCATAAAATTCTCCACTGCAATTCCAACATTCGAAAATTACCTTTTCATAAATTTCCATAATAGGCTGTTTTAAAAATTGAAGTCAAAAACAAGAATGAAATGAAAAATGATTGAAAAAAGCAATAAACTAAAAATCAATGTAAAGATGACAATTTGAATCTGTGTGATTCACAATCCTGACGATGCGACTAATGTGTCTCAAAATATCGGCAGAAAATAGAATTAATTTACGTCATGTAGCATTTCTTCTTTTACAGCACATGATACACATAGTAGCATCGTCCTTGATAGTAGCCATTAATTAGCCTTGACCTTGAAATCCCATTGTCACAAAAATTGCGATTTATTCTTTTAAACTATATCCGACAACAACGTAGACATGTTTACAAATTTCCAACAGCTTGTTGAAGGCAATTTTTGGAATTTGAAATCATCAGGGTTTTCTCGTATTTGATCACGTTGCTTTTTTCTGCATTTACTAGTATCAAAGATGTGAACATAATATCGATACGAACATTCCTGAAATGATCAGGTATCATGTTGTTGGAAGAATTGAATGCCGAAATGCAAAGTAGGCCTATAGGAAAGAATCTCAGCAACATCGTTATTGTCTGTGACAACGCGCCATGTCACTCACAAATTGAATCGAGAGTGACAGGTGGAATTATAACGACTCAGACCATACTCAGGACAGCTAAATACAGTCGAATACATTTGGAGTGTTATCAAGAGTTTTGTCAAGCAACACTTGCTAATTCCACCTACAGCAGAGACTGAAGTGATTGAACAAAGACTGAAACATCTGGATATAATGCAAAATGCTATCTCGTCATTTATGTTGATCGTCATATCACTCTGTTGATCGATACTTGTCTTCATTTGTACTTTTATTGTTGACAAATAAATAATAATTATTATTAATGTACAAACATCTTCATAGGATTAATACATCCCTGATAGTAAACTAAATCAGTACTACGTTCTAGGTGTCAGAACGCGCTAGATCTTTCCCTCTCTGTATGGATAGTACGAATTACGTCAAAGAAAATTGTTGAAATTTTTTTCTTTATTTGACTGCTATGATTCTCTATTCAAATGACAAGATTCTGCAATCAAAAGATATATCTCTTTATTCAAAAGCAAGATATCTTCAATCTAATGCTACAATGCTTTATTCGAATGACATAGTTCGCTAATCGAATGACTCAATTCTTCAACTGAATGACGCCTTTCTTCAATCAAATGACACTTTTCTTCAATTGAATGAACAATCCGGTAATACGATTCACATTCGACGAAAGTTGACAAGTCATCTGTTGAGTTCAATCCCTTCAAAAAGCATTCTCCATTCTGACATAAGAAACCTCTTTCCATATATCACATTGCATGTATTTATTTGAATTTCAGAAGTAGTCAATTTTGGACAGAAGGCCCTGTAAAAGGGAATCGAAGGATTTCTTTGACACAGGATGTCAACATGCTGACGACTGAATTTCTAGATGAAATTTGAGTGACAGCATTATCTGTCGATCAGTTATTTCACAATGAATTGAGTTAAAGATTGTGTGAACGCATAAAAAGATACACCACGAATAAAATTCACACTTGCCTAAATCATTAGACGCATTGTATTCATTGAAATAAAAGTTCATTTTCAATAAACTCCATACAGGTCTACCATGTGAGCTGTTATGTTTCATACGCTAGTTTGGCAGATTCTTCATGTTGTGTCTGGTCAGTTGTGGTCTGCAATCTAAAAATTATGCAACAGCAACAATGGTTATTTCACTCATTGAATTTGATGAGCTGTTACAAAATCAGATCATCAGCATTGAATCAGGCCTTCAATAAGCATTTAGACGGCACAAGAGTGCATTAGATTACAAGTGTGCATTTTTATCGTCGTAGAATGACGATTTTTCTCATTCTACCTATTGAAGCGAATGTTGTGATATCTTCCAATGCTTTTAGAAATTATTCGCACATATTTTCATGAACAACACACCCATAATGTATAAAATGGTGTTGACCTAACTCTTCGTTAAAGCACCATATAACCTGTCATTTTGGCAGAAAACTAATTTATACTTTTTGTATAGGCCCCAACTTTATATTAATATAGACAGGAAATGATACACCGCAGAGCCATTTACAATTGCACTATTGATTATAGGCTATGTCAGGCATTCGACAAAACTTCAAATCCAATTTGATTGGTCCGTAAGTGATAGAACAAGACGATTGGCGCATATAGAATTACAGCCAAGCAAAGTTACTTTCCTGCTGCCCTACAGGCGACTTTGGCCCAAAATACCCTAACCCATGTGCGAGCCTGCAAGCGTATTCGCTAACTGAGTATAGGTTTAATTGAAGGGGGTTAGCAAGCGCATGGTGCATCCGTTCATTTGACAGGATCTTATCACCAGTTCAATCGTTTTATTGCTTAGGCAGCTGACAAGTTTGCAGCAATCTAAGTTCCACATCATGATTCTAGCATCTAACACCAGTTTGACTCGTAGGCCTACGTCTATAAGTATAATTTCGAAATACGTAGTATGAAGACCACGACTGAACATTAATTGTTTAGACGTGACCTGCATACGCGCATATTCCCCGTATAAACGGCAAGCGTCTTCTTTTTCATATTGAAAACAGCTCAAATCATGTGACGATGGGGAATCTAAAGTGACCTCATCGATTTCTGTATGATCCACTCTCACAAACCCTTCCCGCATCAATAAAACACTACCTGTAGAGACACACTTCTCACAATTGACTAGCAGCGCGGATCCTCTCTGACACTACTCTGAGGGTCCCACGTGACCTCAACATATCCAGGCATTCAATAAGTCCGACTTAAATTTGCAATGATAATAATTCATCAACTTGAAATGAGAAAACCAATATTCAACAGATCTTTATTGAAGAACAAAGTAATCTACAAATACGCGGTCAATGGCCATAATATCAAGTATAAATGCAATACACAGGGAATCGTTTCTCAATTTCTTTGATCAATAGCACAAAAACAATGGAAAGAAAATCAAATTAAAAAAAGAAGTGATCCAAATTCTCTTTGGATCCATTCAGTCACTTAAAAAGCTTCAAGTCGACACTCGTGCGATACATCGGAAGTTTTCGAAGGATTTCGAACCAGTCTTGGAGGGAATGACGACACTGAATACTTAGCTGACCATTTGCGATGAGACTCTGCAGAAATTCGGAAATTTTACAAAATAAAAAAAAAACAGTCAGCTGCTCGGAGATCAGGAATACGCATCTTGCTAATTCTTTTTGAATTGCTGTTTAATTCTATGTTCTGGTATTTACTTCATTCAAAATCAGTTTAAGTCTGAAATGTTATCTGATCATTTTGCAACTCCTTTTCATTTTAAATGTTTTTTCGAGTAACTTGACTATTAATTGTTCTTGCATGTTTCATTAAATACCAGTTCATATTCGATTTTGATACACTTACGGTGTAATTCTTCTATCTTTCTTGCCGTAATTGATAATTTTGACGTAATTATTAACGAATAGCATTTTATTGCAAAAATATTAATTCTTTTATGCGAAGTTTCGGAGATGGTCAATTTTCAAGCAATTATAATTTGCAAGCATTTGCTCAGGCGTGACTGATTTGTCGCTATTTTTGAGGTTGTTCCCTTCAAATGTTTTATAGAAAGCCATCAAGACTGAACAACCGTTTGTAGTAAGTGTAGAATTGACTTAGTCCGAAATAGGATTATATGCAATAAAATGTCATTCGCTCATAGACAAAACTAGGATAAAGAAAAATTCAGAAGGACGGAAAAATTATATCATGAGTGTATTAAAATTAAACCTGGACTATTAGGACAATGAGGCATGCAAAAGAGCAACTCAATAAGTTATTACCAAGCTGCAAGAAGTTGAAGTTACAGAAAAAGGATCTGAAAGATAAACATATGACAGTGTTTCAGAAGTAAGTCTATTGGAATGAAGAATTTTACGCCAAACTGAATAATACAGTGCAATAGTTAAATGAATAATAAGAAAACAATGAACTTATCGACTTCTATAGTAGCCGCAGAGCAGCTACTTATCTCTGCCGAAGCAAGGCAGGAAACTACAGTATCAACATTCGGATACAGTAGACTCACCTCTGTGCAGCTTTCATTAAATTCATGTCAGCAATTCCATAGACCTTCTGCGCTTCCCAATTAAAGAGAACCTTTATGAGTTAGTTTTCAGAGTTCTGCATCTCCCTTGAGACCGGCTCTCAACAGATCGGTGACACAAATACATGACAGTTGTATAATTATCAATTCGACTTCAATTTCTAAATCCGGCTATCTAATCCTGTTCCTTGGATTTCAATAAGTTAATATTTTAGAAAAGGTAAAATTTAAGGAAAATCTGTGGTACTCTCACTTTTTCTTTTCCCATTATCCGACTGTTCACGCTACATAAACGATTCTGCAACGATACTGTCATCCTCCAATAGAGGGAATAAAATGAAATATCTAAAACTCGTATGAAATCTGTGCATTGTAGGAGAATATTTGCTACTTGTCGATTCTTGTAGATCAAGTGCAATAAGATCAGTACTGTAAATGTTTGGTGCAAAGATAACACATAGAATGACTTTAAAGATAAAAAGGCTCTCTTTGGTTCTGATCATTTTAGTAAGAAAAATATCTTTCCCTTCATTTTTGGAGTCCTTCATGTTGAAGTGAATTTGCGAAAATATCCGACGATTTGTCCAGCCAGAACTTATGCATCGTGAAGTTTTCGCAATTTATACTTTTCTGCAAATTGGGGCTGATAGGAGAAATCAACGGGTTTCTCTGACAATTAAAATTTAGTCAACACAAAATTCTGAAATAACTACAACCTGCCTACTGTAGCAAGTTATGAAATTCTTCATCATCAGTAGCGATAGTGAATCTTCATCGAATTTCATCTCTTCATCGCAAATGGTCACCTTGAAAAGGAACAGGCAAGAGTCTCCAGGGCAGGGTTGGTCCACAAGATGAAATCTCGGACCGCACATCAACAAATACACGAAAGTCAATGAAAACAAGTCGATCAAGTTAGGAGTAGGCCTGATAGTAGGACTCATGAATGAATTCGCTCACCCCTCAATTCCACACAGCTAGAACCGGAGGTGCAGAGCACCTGGCCGTTCAATTCAAAGTCAGGAATGACAAAGCGGAACATTTACTCGCTATCAATGGCTCCTCGTCTGACCAGGATACGGAAGTTAAGCAGGTAACCTTTCCACACAGCTAGAACCGGAGGCGCAGAGCACCTGGCCGTGTGGATAGACTATCTGCCTCGCTTTCCTGCTGACGTGCGTTCGAATCCTGGTCCGACCAGTTGCAGTCGGAGGTGTTCGTGACCACATAGACTTAATCTCGGTCATGTTGATGACTGCAAATTAACTGAAAAATGGTCCAATGACAAATCTCGACAAAATCAACATGTGATTCAGAATGACCTGTTCCTGGAATACAATTTCAGCAATTTCGGAATTGAGAGTCTACTTCCTCAGACATCATCTGGTAAATGTCAAATGTTTTGCACTCCTTCAATGTAGCGGTGCGCAAAATTATTGTTTTACGCAGCGAAGAATAAAATATTGAAGAAGATTTAAAAGCATCAGCTTAGATAGTTGAATAGAATGAAGCTGAATGTCCCTTAAGTACTACATAAAATTAATAGCTAAATCTGGAGATATTCCTTCATGAAGATCCTTCTGTTTTCCAACAATACATAGATATCCGATTTTATAATGATATATATTCATGTGTTCATCTATTGCGCAAGTTGGAAAAATGTCTACAACTAGTTATTCAGCTTCACAATAGGCTACATGTCGCCCAGAACGCACGATCATGCACAGATCAATCAGAATCTGCTCTGATTAGCTGAAAATCCATTTTTCTTGAGGGCAAAGTACTGTACATCTTGTATAATCTGGACTAACAAATTCGGATAAGCGACCGTTCAAATCCCATGTCTATAAACCATGCGGTTTCTGATACTTTAAGTGTTTAACGGTAAAAAAATGGATTGCTGTTCACCACACGTGCGTGATAAATAGCAATCCAGCGAGCATCCGATTCCGAAGATACACCTGAAATCGGAGTGGTGAGATCAAATTCTATTTTGATAAGTGTCCGGATTATCGAAGCTGGGCAGTGTCCCTTCATTTTGTGAAACTGACATTTGAAAGCGAACCCTCCGTTTCATTCTATATGTACGAGGAATTGAGGTGTTAACAAATCTACTCATCAAGAATCCTTCCGATAACCCCTCCTAACTTCAACGACTTATGAAAACACGTTCCCATCACTGTTATTTCACCCAAAGGAAAATGTTAACGTGTAAACACTTCGTGGGCAAGTCTGACCTTGTACATACCATTTACACCGCTTCTTCGTGAACGGAGAGACTTGGAACCCCATTTCAATTAAATCACTGTGCAAAGTGCGCACAAACGTCTCTTCATCCACATTCGCCTCCCATGGACCGACTTTGAGATGGGCTGTTTCAGTAACACAGTTATTATGAATGTGCTTACATTCACCGCGGTGTGCGAATACAATAACTGAACCCATTTTTGTACAGACGGCATTCTTCATTGCCAGTTGAATCACTTGTTGTCGGAATGCAAAATAACTTGGGAATTGTCGACGATGTTGTTCTATGACTAATAATCGGCCAACATCGGGCGTTGTCTTTAACTTCTCTTGAAGTGCAGTCAGACCAAAGTATCTCGCTTCCTTGTACACCCGGAGACCTGCTTCGCGTGGAGGTAGAGTATCGTGTCGAAGAAAGTCCAAAATGTAGCCGAAATAGGCACCGTTTGTATCAATGAAGTAATTCCCTCTGTTGTCACAATCAATTCGATGACGACCTGAAAACATGACTGCCAGCATTGAGTCAGGATATTTGGTCAAAGTTGAGAGACGCGTGGTGAATTGAACACCGCCGACACTGAGGTTGATGATAGACGGGAACTGCAAGGAGAAACAATAGTACGTTAGACAGAACTTTCCAGAGGGGTTAAAAAACCAGTTTTTTCAAGTCATTCTCCAGGAGGAAGTTCACTGTAGATTTTTGCAGCAAATAATAGAGCAAAATAACCATTCATCATGCCTCAATTTTGTAATGAAATCATTCTACAACATCCAATGCCGGTACATATCGGTTATCTTACCCCCAGGTTTTCAACTTTGTCTAAAATCTGCAAAAATGAATCAATCGTCACCAAACTTGAAGTAGATGTACTTAAGCATATTTTCTACCCACATACAAAATTTGATACATATCAGACAAGTACTCCTTGCATTAGAGACGATAACGTGAAGTGTAGCGATGTCAACAGCAGGGATTGTAAAAAATTAATTGGTTAATAATTAATTGCAATTTAATTGGACCAATTAATTGATTGATAATTTGCATCCAATTATTAATTGATTGAATCATTAAAATTATTTGCAATTAATTGTCAATTAATTGCAATTTAATTGGACCAATTAATTGATTGATAATTTGCATCCAATTATTAATTGATTGAATCATTAAAATTATTTGCAATTAATTGGATCAATGTCAATAAATTCCGCCTATGTTAGCACTTGGTACTTACTTGGTTCCTACTTTTTTTAAAAATTTACCTTCAACATTTGTACATTCAAACTCCATCTAGGTCTACACACACTCCTTTGAGATCAACTTCCATTTAACAATTGAAAACCGCAGGCGTGCGGATTGCATACACGCATGTCATACTCGTGTGAATTTTTAGTCTGAGGTGAGGGATGATTGATGACTAGTACAGGTTGCTTCTATTGTATGAATACAAAAATTATTTAAATTCACCTCATTTCGCATTTTTCACTTGAGAACATAGTTGAGATATTCTTAATAGATCTTAGTACCTGTAATTTGAGTCTTTAATCTAGTCTGATTTCAGAGATAATTTATAGAAAGTCTAGGGAATATCCGTCGATAAAATGTTCCTTTCTATAAAAAGTCAAAAAATGAAGTCGAGAAAATAAATCACATCTAGTGTTAAATGAATGAATGCAATTAAGGCCCACGTAGGCCGATTATGAAAATTGGCGATTAATTGATTGATAAATTTCCAATTAAAATGAATTAATTGATGGCAAAATAATTAATTTTTTATTTGCCAATCAATTATTTACAATTGCATGTATTATTGCAATTACAAATTTACAATTATTACAATATTATTATAAATAATTATTGCAATTGCAATTGCACATTTACAATCAATTGGTCAGCAGCTTGATCTGACTTTGTCTGTTCAACGCATCATTGTTACTCGTGTGTACATTGTTCTCTCTCACTATTCGTCTCATCCACTTCTATTTAAAATCTTCCCACGGCCACTACCCACCACACCTTGTTTTAAGATAAAAATGTTAATGTAGGGATGTGGCCTGGTCATTATCACTTCACGAGTTGTCGGGAAATTACTCTGTTGACCTCAAGTGCTTTCTGCTCAGACGATGAAGTCACTGATAAGTCAGATCAAGCTGCGACATCGCTACACTTCAAGAGATCGCCCCTAATTCAAAAACCACTTGGCATGTGGGTAGAAAATATCCTCACTTACGAGTGCCTGAAGTTTTGTGACGATTGCTTCATTTCTACGGATTTCAGACAAATTTCAAAACGTGGGGGACATAGCCCATAAGTACCCCAATGCCTTTCTGTAGGAGCATCCTACCGTCATCAGGGGAATAATCTAATTAGGAGATTCATGTATATAAATATCTAATCAAGATATTCAAAATTATCAAGTTATCTATGGAAAATCGAAACTTTGACAAGGAGAAACTATGATAATAACTCAAAACACATTGATGTATCCACGTACAAGTGAAGGTAGAAAAAAGGACATTAGAAAACAGAAGAAAAATGCAAGTACCGACTGTGGAAGTTGATTAGCAAAAACTGTCGATCTCTTCTTTATTCGACAATGCGCACGAAAGAAGTCCTCTAAAGGATAATGACATTGTCCATGATGCTTCGTCTTCTGCAGCCATGCAAGGGTCAAAGACATGTGTTGACGCATGTTCATGAAATCTCTTACCCAGATGCCGTGTTGTCTCACTGATGCATGTGGTAGACTGGTCCCCAGTGCACTTAAATTCATAAATCACCGACGAGACAAGGGACATCGCGATAGGAGACTTCACAGGAAAAAACTGTTGTTATCTTGTACATAAAAAATGTATTGGGGCAAGATGTTCCAACAAAAAGGCATTGGATAATATAGAATGATTTCATTATAATTGAGATATCAGAAGTGGTTATCTTGTTATATTATTTGCTGTTTTTGAAGTGCTTTGAACTTCAAACTTTGAACTCAAACAGTTACTCGCCTCAGCGTTCAAATTAAGTTCCATAACAATAGTTGAGAATCAATGCGTTCATTATAGCTTTATTAAACACTATCAACTGGTTTACTAGATTAGTACGAAAGTGGCATGTGAACGGAACTAATACACAAAATTCTACAGGAAACGATGCTTAGCATGAATAACGCTGAGTTTGCGCTGTCAGAAAAACTGTTTGAGATGCTTTAAATTGAGAAACGTGTTTCGTCTATGTTTTGCTTTTATTCCGGCGTTTTGCATCGCCTCTTTCCTTTTAAGCAGCCTATTGAATGAATCAGCATCATACAGATTTTGATGAATGTAGAACATCTCTATGTCAATAGCATGCTATTCGCAAGTTTACTTTTGTTGCATACTTTGGTTGCATTCGATATGTCCTAACTGAATATTCATGCAACAACGTTCATAACCTCATAAAGTACACATTACCGCATGTTGTATTTCTCTAAATAAAATAAGAAATACCTGCATTGTTTGGCCTAAAAGCCCTTCCTTCCACAATAAGATAAAGTAAAACGAATATTTTGCCCAAATTTTCGCTTCTTGCTTTGTCAAGGATGTTATGATGACTGGATTACAATGGCATAATTGAACTTTGAAATAACAAGACAGGATATACGACAAAGTGAGACTCACTAAAAATCGTAAAGCTATGCTACGATTGGTAAGTAAAAATATTAAATAGAAAAAATGGAAAATCAGGAAAGAAAACTTGGAAGGTCAAAGCCTTTACATTCGTTGATAAGTCTATCTGTAGGCAAGCTTTTTGTTTATAAACTTTTGTAATCCAGCCATCATAACACCCTCGACAAAGCAAGATGCGAAAATTTGAGTAAAATATTTGTTTTACTTCATCTTATTGCGGAAGAAATGATAATTAAGAGTGAGGAATTCAAACACTCAGTGTATATTTCAAAAATCAAAAACTTTAACAAGACATTAAAACCGGTGATCGCAGACTGACCACCTCAATACCAGTCATTGTTTGCGTAAATTCAGATGCGGAGAGAGATGACAAAGCAATCATTTCTCATTTATTGCTTACAGAATGGATTACCAGCCATTAAATGCAGGTAAATATTTTGTCTTGAGAAAATTCGTGGCTCAGGTTCATGACTTCATTTCTGCACTTGACGTTCTATGCTTTGAACTTGTGTGCAGTCAGTCTCGCTTCCGTGCGCATTTCAGATGTGACCAACAATAGCAGAAATTCGCGTAACTATCGCCGATGGTATATTTCTGGCGGATGATTTATCAGCTGACCGCGCCACATATTGAGGGACTGAGGTGAAGACTATCATCTTCACCAAATGGCTTACATCATTCATGAAACTGAGTCTGTCAATTTTTGTGACTACTGAAGATGGTTGAATTCACTTTCATTGATGCCTTTAGCCGAGAGGATCATTATCAAACAGCCAAGAATGAAAATAAAAAAACTCCTGAAGTAATAAATACCGAATCTAATTGATGGCTTTGTACGGGAGATTCATCATCATTGAGGCAAAAAAACAAACAAAAAAATGAAACTCCCTCTCGTAGGCCGAATGTTTTAATGAAACATGTACAGGCCAACGTTTCGGCTGTCACTGTCAGCGTCAAGGCGTTAAATCTGAATCGCATCGATTTCCGCGTGGCCCGCTCCTCAGTAATTAAAATTTTGCTCTGAATCATGTCAAATTCACGGTAAATGAGTATAACACCTTAAAAGTTAGTTTTGACAGAAAGCTAGCAATAGCGAAATAAACCGAACATCTTTATAAAAAGCATCTTATGATATACTAATATCCTTTTCTAAACATCCTGGCATTGCACTTGACAGGACTCTCACTTTCAAGAGACATCTTTAAAGAGTCATCAGCTGCCAAGATTCAATCGAGAAACGACCTACTTCGGTCATTGTTCACAAACCCGTCCTCGAATAGATCCTGCACTTAAATTGTAGAAGTAAATCGCATAACCGTGGGCTATATTCCAGAAATACGGTACATTGAAGGCTCGAAAAGTTCAAGCTAATTCTTGAAATCTGACCATGATATATGTATAATTATGTATGTATTGAATCGTAACATATTGAGCCCAGGCGCTTCGGAGAACTTCGCTTCATTCTATCATCCTTTATTTACGAGTAACATACCAAATTGCAATTTCAAAGACAATGTCTTCTTCGTCAGTGGTTTGAATATAAAAGCTCACGTTAAAATCAATCAGTCATCAAAAGAGAAATTTAGTCCAATAGAAAGCTACAAACGTAAAAACAACGGTACTGAAGTAGTGCTACTGTTTAACAATAAAGACCTGTCAGCAGCGGCAATGAGTACAGATTCTGCGATACGAGTATTATTCGTTCGGGCAATGACAGAGAAAGCGGAATTATCGTTCACATGGTTATGCAAGGTGATTTCAGTTGGCAGGGGGCGACCTTTGATGTGTTCGTTAATTCTAGTTTGCAAATGCCTGATTTTAACGTGTGCTTTTCTATTTAATCCCCTGACGAAGAAGACATTGTCTTTGAAATTCCAATTTGGTATGTTACTCGTAAATAAAGGATGATTGTATGTATATATTATATATATGTATAATAGCCGACCAATATTTTGTATTCTGTCATTCTTAATAGTCCGGCAGCCAGCACGAGTTTCTGCAGGGAACGAGGCTGAAAACGAGACTTTCACAGAATGATGTGCACCTCATGGTCCGGCAGTCAGCACGAGTTTGTGCAGGGAACGAGGCTGAAAACGAGACTTTCACAGAATGATGTACACCTCATAGTCCGGCAGTCAGCACGAGTTTGTGCAGTGAACGAGGCTGAAAACGAGACTTCCACAGAATGATGTACACTTCATGGTCCGGTACACTGTGCCTACTGCGAATCTATACGTCTGCCGAGTTCTAGCTTGCTCCTCTTCTTGTCAGACAGGATCGAAGACAAACACAAGTTAATCCAATCGGTCGCAGATTGCAGTTTTTAACAAAAATGAAATCTTCTATAATTTCTCTTATCAAATGAAAAATACTAAGTCTAGAGCCATAATGTTTGACATGGTATGTCTTCAGGTCATTTCTTATCATGTTCATGCGCACATGTCTATGAACTGAAGCACATTCAGATTTGTCGAGCCTCCTAAGGTAGGCAAACATAAGCATTTTTTAGCAATTTAAACTGCGTTTTACTCATTCTCGCATACATCACCAATCAGAAACATGATAATAACACACGAATTTCATAGGATATGACCTCAAGACATTTTATGTCAAAAACGATGACTCTGGGTTTAGTACACTTCGCTTAATAGGAGAAATTATAGAAAATTTCATTTTTGCCAAAAACTGCAATCTGCATCCCATTGGATTAACATGCGTTTCTCCATGATCGTGTCTGACTAGACACTTAGATTAGTACGAAAGTAGCATGTGAACGGAACTAATACACAAAATTCTACAGGAAACGATGCTTGGCATGAATAACGCTGAGTTTGCGCTGTCAGAAAAACTGTTTGAGATGCTTTAAATTGAGAAACGTGTTTCGTCTATGTTTTGCTTTTATTCCGGCGTTTTGCATCGCCTCTTTCCTTTTAAGCAACCTCTTGAATAAACCTGCAACATACAGATTTTGATGAATGTAGAACATCTCTATGTCGATAACATGCTATTCGCAAGTTTGCTTTTGTTGTATACTTTGGTTGGATTCGATATTTCCTCACTGAATATCCATACAACAACGTTCATAACCTCATAAAGTACACATTACCGCATGTTGTATTTCTCCAAGTAAAATAAGAAATATCTGCATTGTTTGGCCTAAGAGCCCTTTCTTCCACAATAAGATAAAGTAAAACGAATATTTTGTCCAAATTTTCGCTTCTTGCTTTGTCAAGGATGTTATGATGACTGGATTACAATGGCATAATTGAACTTTGAAATAACAAGAATAAATAACAAGACAGGATATACGACAAAGTGAGACTCACTAAAAATCGTAAAGCTATGCTACGATTGGTAAGTAAAAAATATTAAATAGAAAAAATGGAAAATCAGGAAAGAAAACTTGGAAGGTCAAAGCCTTTACATTCGTTGATAAGTCTATCTGTAAGCAAGCTTTTTGTTTATAAACTTTTGTAATCCAGCCATCATAACACCCTCGACAAAGCAAGATGCGAAAATTTGAGTAAAATATTTGTTTTACTTCATCTTATTGCGGAAGAAATGATAATTAGGAATGAGGAATTCAAACACTCAGTGTATATTTCAAAAATCAAAAACTTTAACAAGACATTAAGACCGGTGATCGCAGACTGACCAGTTCAATACCAGTCATTGTTTGCGTAAATTCAGATGCGGAGAGAGATGACAAAGCAATCATTTCTCATTTATTGCTTACAGAATGGATTACCAGCCATTAAATGCAGGTAAATATTTTGTCTTGAGAAAATTCGTGGCTCAGGTTCATGACTTCATTTCTGCACTTGACGTTCTATGCTTTGAACTTGTGTGTTGTCAGTCTCGCCTCCGTGCGCATTTCAGATGTGACCAACAATAGCAGAAATTCGCGTAACTATCGCCGATGGTATATTTCTGACGGATGATTTATCAGCTGACCGCGCCACATATTGAGGGACTGAGGTGAAGACTATCATCTTCACCAAATGGCTTACATCATTCATGAAACTGAGTCTGTCAATTTTTGTGACTACTGAAGATGGTTGAATTCACTTTCATTGATGCCTTTAGCCGAGAGGATCATTATCAAGGAGCCAAGAATGAAAATAAAAAACTCCTGAAGTAATAAATACCGAATCTAGTTGATGGCTTTGTACGGGAGATTCATCATCATTGAGGCAAAAAACAAACAAAAAAATGAAACTCCCACTCGTAGGCCGAATGTTTTAATGAAACATGTACAGGCCAACGTTTCGGCTGTCACTGTCAGCGTCAAGGCGCTAAATCTGAATCGCATCGATTTCCGCGTGGCCCGCTCCTCAGTAATTAAAATTTTGCTCTGAATCATATCAAATTCACGGTAAATGAGTATAACACCTTAAAAGTTAGTTTTGACAGAAAGCTAGCAATAGCGAAATAAACCGAACATCTTTATAAAAAGCATCTTATGATATACTAATATCCTTTTCTAAACATCCTGGCATTGCACTTGACAGGACTCTCACTTTCAAGAGACATCTTTAAAGAGTCATCAGCTGCCAAGATTCAATCGAGAAACGACCTACTTCGTTCATTGTTCACAAACCCGTCCTCGAATAGATCCTGCACTTAAATTGTAGAAGTAAATCGCATAACCCGTGGGCTATATTCGAGGAAATACGGTACATTGAAGGCTCGAAAAGTTCAAGCTAATTCTTGAAATCTGACCATGATATATGTATAATTATGTATATATTGAATTGTAACATATTGAGCCCAGGCGCTTCGGAGAAATTCGCTTCATTCTATCAATCCATCCTTTATTTACGAGTAACATACCAAATTGCAATTTCAAAGACAATGTCTTCTTCGTCAGTGGTTTGAATATAAAAGCACACGTTAAAATCAATCAGTCATCAAAAGAGAAATTTAGTCCAATAGAAAGCTACAAACGTAAAAACAACGGTACTGAAGTAGTGCTACTGTTTAACAATAAAGACCTGTCACCAGCGGCAATGAGTACAGATTCTGCAATACGAGTATTATTCGTTCGGGCAATGACAGAGAAAGCGGAATTATCGTTCACATGGTTATGCAAGGTGATTTCAGTTGGCAGGGGGCGACCTTTGATGTGTTCGTTAATTCTAGTTTGCAAATGCCTAGTGGCTGCCATACGAGTATTATTCGTTCGGGCAATGACAGAGAAAGCGGAATTATCGTTCACATGGTTATGCAAGGTGATTTCAGTTGGCAGGGGGCGACCTTTGATGTGTTCGTTAATTCTAGTTTGCAAATGCCTAGTGGCTGCCATACGAGTATTATTCGTTCGGGCAATGACAGAGAAAGCGGAATTATCGTTCACATGGTTATGCAAGGTGATTTCAGTTGGCAGGGGGCGACCTTTGATGTGTTCGTTAATTCTAGTTTGCAAATGCCTAGTCGTCTCACCAATGTAACACTTTGGACAGCGTTCACAAGAAAATTTGTAAATGACATTTGAGGAGAGACCAATAGGCATTCTGTCTTTTCTATGAAAGAAGTTCGCAGTTTCGGTAGTCTTGAAAACAATAACAATTTTGGAATCTTTCAGAATCTTGTTCAACCCATGAACACGATTGCGAATTTCCATTTCTGACTCTTTAATGTATGAATGCAATTTCCAGTACACAATTTTCATAGATATATCACTAGCGCCAGGATTTTCAGAGACGCTGTCAGAATTTTCAGGAACGCTTTGATCGTTATTGTTAGACCTATTGCTGTGATTGACAGCTTTGTGTTCGACCTTCCGTTTGACATCCAGAATGAAGTTGACACTGTAACCATGGCGAATGAACAAACTGATAATGAAATCACAGGATTTCTTGTAGAGAACGTCAGTGCTGCAGATCCGTTTAGCACGATTGAAAAGACACTTCATGGCAGCTTGTTTATATTTCTTCGGAGCATAAGCACATGAAGGAATAGAAACTCCACAATTAGAAGGTTTATAATGGCACGAAATATCGAACACAGAATTGTCATCATGAATAATCTCAGTATCAAGGAAAGCAATAGAATCATCACATTCAATTTCGTCTCATTGCTGAATTTTATCTCATTGCTCTGATTATTCAGGAAATTTAAAAATGAATGCGCAGAATCAGTACTCATAAAAATGGCAAAAATGTCGTCTACATATCTCTTGTAGAAAAGAGGCTTCTGTCCAGCATATGCACAAAATTTTTCTTTCAATTTTATCCATCGCAAAAGCAGCCATGGTTGGTCCAAGGGGAGATCCCATGGCCATGCCTTCGTGCTGAATGTACAACTCACTATCAAACGAGAATAAAACATTTTTGCAAGCTAAAGTAAGCAATTGACGCAAAGTGTTCATTTCGACAGGAAGAAGATTGTGATCTATAGACGAAATTATGTGCTCAATAGTGGAGCTGACGGGGATGTTAGAAAAGAGACTAATCGCGTCAAAGCTAACGAAACAGCTGTTTTTAGGACAATTTCTTTTGAAATTATTCACGAGTTAACGAATTCAAAGGTGTCTTTGAGGGTAAATCGTTAGGTATATGAGGCTTGAGATCGAATCCAGCTATTTCGAAAGATTGTATTTCGCAGAGTTTCTCATACTAAGAATAAGGCCGCTAATCGGATCACTTTCATTTTTATGGATTGTCGGTACTCCACACATGGATGCGGGTTGGTCACCAACCGCACGAATTTTCTGGTAAATGTTATCTGATACCTTTGTATCATTCTTCATTTTCAGGAGTTGTCTGTTGAGACGATCCTCCTCTAAAATGAAAGGATGCTTATCGGAGCGCTGTGAAGCTTCATATTTGCGAAATTTTCGTTTTGTCTTCAACAATGCGAGACATTTTTCTGAGATAGTTGGACATGTCATCAACGACTATGTTGCTGCCTTTGTCAGCCTTGGATATGTAGAGATCAGTATTTTTAGAAAGGTTGATTAAAGATTTTATTTTGCCAAACCATTGACGCTTCAAATTACGATTTTTGCTGTAATAAGAACGAAAAATACCACGAATTTTTGCGATGGCATCACCTTCATCAGAGACAGAACTGCATTTTTGAGCTGATAAAAGACTGATTCAGCTTCAGCCTTTTCAAGATGAATGTTGACTTTGGACGGCCAACACATACTGAAACCAAGACTTAAGATCTCAGCTTCTTCCTGACTAAGAGAATGGACAGATTTGATGGGCCACTTTTGATGTTTTCGGGCAATAGAGAATTTAATGAATCGTAACATATTGAGCCCAGGCGCTTCGGAGAAATTCGCTTCATTCTATCAATCCATCCTTTATTTACGAGTAACATACCAAATTGCAATTTCAAAGACTATGTCTTCTTCGTCAGTAGTTTGAATATAAAAGCACACGTTAAAATCAATCAGTCATCAAAAGAGAAATTTAGTCCAATAGAAAGCTACAAACGTAAAAACAATGGTACTGAAGTAGTGTTACTGTTTAACAATAACGACCTGTCAGTAGCGGCAATGAGTACAGATTCTGCCATACGAGTATTATTCGTTCGGGCAATGACAGAGAAAGCGGAATTATCGTTCATATGGTTATGCAAGGTGATTTCAGTTGGCAGGGGGCGACCTTTGATGTGTTCGTTAATTCTAGTTTGCAAATGCCTGATTTTAACGTGTGCTTCTATATTTAATCCACTGACGAAGAAGACATTGTCTTTGAAATTCCAATTTGGTATGTTACTCGTAAATAAAGGATGATAGTATGTATATATTATATATATGTGTGATAGCCGACCGATTTTGTATTCTGTCATTCTTTATAATCCGGCAGCCAGCACGAGTTTCTGCAGCAGGGAACGAGGCTGAAAACGAGACTTTCACAGAATGATGTATACCTCATGGTCCAGCAGTCAGCACGAGTTTCTGCAGGGAACGAGGCTGAAAACGACACTTTCACAGAATGATGTACACCTCATAGTCCGGCAGCCAGCACGAGTTTCTGCAGGGAACGAGGCCTACAATGAGACTTTCACAGAATGATGTACACCTCATAGTCCGGCAGCCAGCACGAGTTTCTGCAGGGAACGAGGCCTACAATGAGACTTTCACAGAATGATGTACACCTCATGGTCCAGCAGTCAGCACGAGTTTCTGCAGGGAACGAGGCTGAAAACGAGACTTTCCACAGAATGGTGTACCACCTCAAATGGTCCAGCAGTCAGCACGTGTTTGTGCAGGGAACGAGGCTGAAAACGAGACTTTCACAGAATGATGTACACCTCATTGTCTCGCAGACAGCAGGAGTTTCTGCAGGGAACGAGGCTTAAAACGACACTTTCACAGAATGTTGTACACCTCATTGTCCGGTACCACTGTGGCCTACTGGCGAATCTGTACGATCTGCCGAGTTACTAGCTTGGTCCTCTTCTTGTCAGACAGATCGAAGAACAAGCACAAGTCCAATTCAAACTCGGACGCAGATTGCAGTTTTAACAAAAATCGTGAAATCTTCCTATAATTTCTCTTATCAAATTAAAAATACTAAGTCTAGAGCCATAATGTTTGACATGGTATGTCTTCAGGTCATTTCCTATCATGTTCATGCACACATGTCTATGAACTGAAGCACATTCAGATTTGGGGAACCTCCTAAGGTAGGCAAACATAAGCATTTTTTAGCAATTTAAGCTACATTTCACTCATTCTCGCATACATCACCAATCAGAAACATGATAATAACACACGAATTTCATAGGATATGACCTCAAGACATTTTATGTCAAAAACGATGACTGTGGGTTTAGTACACTTCGCTTAATAGGAGAAATTATAGAAAATTTCATTTTTGTAAAAAACTGCAATCTGCATCCCATTGGACTAACATGTGTTTCTCCATGATCGTGTCTGACTAGAAGAGGAACCAAACAGAACTCGACAAACGCGCACATTCGTAGTAGGTATAGGGTACACATCATTCCATGAAAGTCTCATTTTCGGCCTCATTCCCTGCAGAACAGGGTTGCCAGCGCACATTTAGGAAAAAAAGAATTGAAGGTGTAAATAATTTAGAAACAAATAATTATCTATATTTTGAACAATATCAAAAACAAAATAACGCTTCAAACAAAGTCCACAGGAAAATTGCTTGTATTTATATCATAATTGTTGGAACTACAACTTTATTTCCCATGATATATTTTTGTATCATGTGCTTTGGTATGCTAGTTAGTAATGTATTAATAATAAAAATCGATAAAAACAAATTTGTTATACAAGTCTGTGTCGCTTGGTTCTCACGTTTCCTACGGTTGCACTTGCCGAGGGTTTCTGTTTCGTCGCCTGCCTGCCCTCAGGCCATACAGATGCAGAAATGGCCTTTTCATGGACAATGCTTTATTGATTGCCCTCTGTCTGACCTCGTCCATCGCCTTTGTTAATCGATACATTGTTTTTTGTTCGCTTGCTAAATCAATCCATCTCTTTGTGAAGCGCTAGCCCTTCTTTCATCTTTTTTTCAATCGGCTGCTGTTAAAGCGCTGATTCTTCTTGTTTTCTCTCTTGCGTCAGCATCCTTATGTTCGTCGTTGGCCAGTCTCCTCTTCTCTAGATTTTACTGTTTTTTCCGATTCTAGTAATTTTATTCATAATTTCTTTCTCTAAATGAACTTTGTCTTGAAGGCCCTCTTTGGCTTTTCAGTTGCCAATCTTTGCTCTTCTAGACGTTTCTTGTTACGTCTAATGAGATGTTATCTTACAATCCAAATTAAAAATCGTTTGTCGACTGGGTAATTGTAGCAACAATGATTGCAAGCTGATAAATGGTGCTTGGTTTATCATCAAACCATTGACAGTAAACTCAGAAAAGTTTATTCCTATCTTTGAATGTGCGACAGTTGATTGAACAGCACACTACCTAACAGCTTCGCATCGCATTGCCAGAGAAAAGAAGAAAAAGAAAAAAGAAATCCAGACCACAGACATGGATAAACGCAACGTTTCCCTAAAATAAGGATATTTTCAGTGTTTTCCAGATTCTTTTGTGGAACTCAATAAAAGCATAAAACAGTTTCGACTAAAAAAAGCACTTTTCCCATTTTTCAGAAAAAAAGCACGAGTGTCAGCCCTACTGCTGAAACTCGCTCTGGCTGCCGGACTATAATATCATAAGCTGCATGTATTTTAGAAATGTCCGAGACACCGATGAGAATAATATCAACGATTGATTCTAATGCTGCTGGTTGATATGACGGAAAGGAACATCACTTACTTGATATGATGAGAGATCTCTCACTTCATCGTCTTCCTTGGATGAACAAGCTTCTCGTGAAAGATGAGAATCCAGAGAATGATCACCACAGGCCATGTTGGCAGGTGAATCTAACTTGTTCACTCCGTTGCTTTGAACACTTCCTGTCTGTATAGAAAATTCTTCAACTGAGCTAGTGACTTCCATCCGAACCTGAAACAATGTGGACGACATATAAGGAACTTCAAAGGTTTAAGCATTTCAAGTCGGGGAGAATGGGGCATATTCGTGGAAAAAAAGAAGAAACATCTTAATTTTTACTTCTTGTTTCATAAGAAAAGAAATTCGATTAATGTTTCAGAAATGTTGGATGCTTTTCATAATAATAACTTCCGGTTGAGTAGCATCACTTAAGGAATAAAATGAGCTTTTCTGAAGCATGACATTAGTGGGGAAGATTTATGCAGGTGGGGGGGGGGGATTCTTTCGTGCAAAGTTCTATAATCATAGAATTGTTCTACATGCAAATACCCAAATTTTCTTGCTTTTCAAAAACATCTAAATTATTAGGAACATGAATTCTATTCATAGACAAATTCTGTGATTCAAAAATTCCAAAATAATGCAGCATCGGAAACTATGAAGTTTCAATTTTCTTTGATGTCAGCGGTTTATACCAGTCATACCAGTTGATGCAAAGTATCATCTACAGCTGTATAGAAAGCTTATGATACCCTGCAGTGATGCAAATTCCAAAAATAAAGCCAATGCGTGAAATAGAGGCGCATCTTAGAACAGGCCTACTTGAAATGACTATATACGTCACTCACAACTCATTTGATATGTCATGATTGCCAGTTAATAAAATGCCGTGCATCCACGGTATGAAGAGGATGAAATCCAAAAAATTAATGCCACCTGAAATCAGAGGATCAGATCTGTGATTTTTTCAGAACCCGATTGTTTAAAAGTTTGCCGAAAAAACTCTTCGAAATTGCTGAAAGAGAACATACTCCTGCTTAGCAAACGTGTAGTAGGGTGCATGCATTCATATGAATCACACAAAATATTGGAAGTTCTGAATACCAGATTAAGTCAGCAGATAAGATATTCACAAAGCTGACATCTTTTTTAGATCACTAGGATGTTTAGATCCAGAGCGTTTGATTTCTTGATGTTCGAGTTCAGTTTATCCAAGCTATTTTGGCTCCATGCTCCACATTTTGATAGATTAATTTCTAGGCACGTTAATGGGTTAGAAAAGCTGTAGTTATTCAACCAAACGGATGATTGATGAAACTGAGTCAGCGGACACACCATCGTCGAGTAGCCATGTGTAAAATGTAAGTGGTATCGAACTGGATATTTTTTGAATTACTTTTGAAGGCACAAAAAGAAAAGATGTCCAAGTAGATCTCCTTGCAGAACGCCTGCTTCATATTTCAAAGTAACCATGGGATAACGTAGGACAGGATGAGTGGAATATAACACGCTGCAAACGATTGAATTAGTTCTGGAAAATTAGTAGGCACATTCACCAAAAAAAAAACGTGAGACTCCATTAAACGAAAGACATCGTTTACCACAACGGCCGCTGCCGTACCAATGCTCAGGAGTCATTGGCTGAAGCTGTTGGATGACTTTTTATTCCCCTCGGCATGCAACTCCATACTGGTATGTCTCGAAGAAGTTCGCCACTTTTTGACGAAGAATTGGCAGTCCGAAAAAGGATTTCCCCAGCTGCGGTGAGAAGTACATATTCCTTTCTAAAGAACTGGGTAAATCCAATTTAATCCACAACATTTGACGAAAATGTGTCTTTGATTTGTAAAATCCATATTTCTGAACCGATTTCAATAGTTTTTTTTTCAATCGAACCGTAAAGATCTCATCTATTATGGCATGGTTTTTAAAAAGTCACAAAGCCAAGACCTTCTTCACAAGTTGTCGTTTTTTGCCGAAAAAAGACCTAAAAAGCATGTCCAAAGTTGCAGTACTCTCACTTCAACACGGATTTTCGATTAGATACATTCAAATACACCCACTAATATTTATATCATCTGAAAGAAGAAGATCAGCTCTTTAAGACAGTCTCATTTTAAATACTGTAATTATATACACTGTTCCATTGAATTTTCACTGGGTTTCCATTGTCCAATGAAAAAAATGTCCTCTGACGAGACGTTTTCTGTCCTCTGACCGAGGTACCTTTTCTCGAAGAATATTGATTCTTCCATTAAACGTTTTGCACCAAACGAATCCTCTAGTGTGCTGTTTATAAATCCGTAAAGAAAATTCAGTTTGATGCCGTTACAAGTGTGCACTATTGATTTAAAAATATTTTTATCCGTTTTTTCGACCAGAGAATTTGAATATTCCCAAAAATTTCATATGGATGCTGAAACCAGAAATTTTGTCAGGAATCGATGAAATTTCACAGCATAGGAGGGATCCATGCTCTTAACATCCATGCAAAAGAATTTTTCATTTATATCAATTAACCCTCTCAAAATCTCCAAAAACCACTATAATGACATCTGACCGAGACCCTAAAAAATCACGGACAGAGCACAAAGTTTTTGAAATTGAAGATCTCGGTCAGAGTACAAGGGTCTCGGTCTAAAGACATGATAATGTATGCAATTACATTTAGATCACTTCGTTTTACGCGTTCAAGTATTCGTCCAAAGTTCTCGCAGTCTCATGAACCCAAATGCACAAACCGAAGAGTTTCCTGTTCGACATCAATTTGTCCTCTGACCGAGACCTTAAAAATCTCGGTCAGAAGACAAGGTGGGTCACGGTCAACGGACATTATATGCAATACATTACATTTTGGTCACTTCGCTTTGCGCATGCAAGCATTCATCCTAAGTTCCCAGTTTCATCAGCAACCCAAATGGAGAAGCCGAAGCGTTTCCTATTAGACATCTATCTGACCGAGATCAATTTTTCCTCTGACCGAGATGTAGAAAAAATGGTTTTTTAAAAGTGCTAGATTTCTATGGAAAGTTTTTATTTGGTGTGGTCGCCGCTACGATTTTCGTGTTCAGCGTAAAAAATGAGTATATATGCAAATTTTCACGGAAATCTGAGACCCAAAGTTGAAAAGACAGAAATGTTGTGGAATAAATTGGATTTACCCAACTGCTAGATTTGCGCATGGCTGACAAAATAGCTTGGATAAACTGATCTCGAAAGTACATCGGATAGAGCATCACCGCACAAAAGTATGTTTATAATCGTTCTTGAGGGCGAGCAGACTTGTGCGGTAACGGTTGCTTCACCGGTTTCCAGTAAATAGTGGCATCGATGACCTTATGATCTGCAAGACGGGTCACGAAGGAGTGACCGAAGAGCTTCAAGGATACCAAACTCAATCGACAACCGCACTGACGATTGATCAGAATTCAAAGATGGAATAGTTGGAGCGAGAGACCTTGAATGCTTCTTCTCCAATAACTGCCAAGTATAGACACTATTGGGGATATACTATCTGAAGTCGAAATTTGCGCCGTCTTACCAAAAAGTCCATTCTCAGCAAATTGGGAGCTGCTTCAATTTTTGCCTAGAAAGCTGCATTTTCCATGCTTGAAATTGTATTTGGCTTGTTCCCATAACAGAGGTATCGTATTTCCTCTAATAAGCGCTGCGTCGTTCATATACAATCGCCTACTCCTAAGTGCGGTGTTTATCAGAGGGCGGTGTTTATTGAAATGGACGATCATCCACAAATGCCAACCAGATCTTTCGAAGTTGAAAAGTCCTAACAAGCCAATTGTCAGGTACATCAACCTCAACGGAAAGTATCATTAAGTGGAAACTAATCTAGCATTATTTTTGCTTCATTATCGATTTATTCACCGCTGACAGGCGTGGTGATTTCTAAGAGGAATGAACATTTTATAGTGAATCTCACTTCAGCTTCTGTCGTCTCCCCAAGAATAGATTAACTGCTACAAATATGTAGGGCAAAAGTCTATTTAGTGAAAGTTTATTTAAAAAATATTCAATTTTTTAGCAAATAGACTGTATATTATTATTTTTAGCAGCTGATCTATTCTTGGGGAGACGACACAAACTGAAGTGATATTCACTATGAAATCAAATAACCTCCCGTCAGCTGCCATTAACTAGAGGAATGAGCATGAGGTGCGACTGATTTCTTGGAATTACCAGCACTGCACTGGAATTTGCTTCTTATTTCCCATGGTCACATGAAAGGCGTGGCTCACACAAGGCTAGAGCGTGATGGATCATAACATGACTCAGTGCTCAACGGCCTATGAGTAAGCTACCGAATCTGATGATGATGGAAATATAAAATCATATGCACTGATTACAATGTGAAGCTGAGTGAGATGCTTTTATTGTGACTTTTATCATGATATAGCAAGACTACAGCAGACTACAAGCAGTGTGCTCAGTATTATTAAGCATTCCAGAGACGCTTGATAACTGCGAGCATCATCCATTTTAATAAGTCAATGGACGATTATGTACCGCACTTAGTCGTTCTTTTTCTTTCTCTTGAGCTGTGAATGTGCATTAATGTAGACATGGGATGTGCCATGGTTTCTTCAAGTGTTGCCCGAATTAACTCAAAGGAATTAGTTGTGGTTAGGGTCTATTAAGAATAATGTCCCATAATTTGATACGAATTGCATTTCAACTTATGGGAATTCTGTCTTCATATTGCGATGATCGCAAATATATTTGCGATGTCTATCCAGTCAACACTGAGCCCGGCAACACTACACATGACCTTCCATATGTTCAGTACCACCACTTGTTGATGCACAACGCGCTGAACAACATTCAAACCTCATTCATCCAAGGAAATGAGCATGTTGAATCTGTGCTTTGTCGGCTTCTTCTCATTCTATCATACCGGATTGTTCATTCAATTGAAGAAAAGTGTCATTTGATTGAAGAAAGGCGTCATTCGATTGAAGAATTGAGTCATTCGATTAGCGAACTATGTCATTCGAATAAAGCATTGTAGCATTAGATTGAAGATATCTTGCTTTTGAATAAAGAGATATCTCTTTTGATTGCAGAATCTTGTCATTTGAATAGAGAATCATAGCAGTCAAATAAAGAAAAAAATTTCAACAATTTTCTTTGACGTGTAATTCGTACTGCTGAGAGGGAGAAGATCTAGCGCGTTCTGTTATTGAGAGAGTTATTGAGTTGGTTTACAATCAGGAAAGAGCAGTCAAAGACGTTTCAATGCTACTAGGAATCAAGATTAAGGCAATTTATTCCATTTTGCAACGACAACGGCAAAGTTTTTAGCGTTAACAGAAGAACAGCACAGTCGCAAGCGAAGGGGCAACAAACCCAACATCCTTACAGATGAGCATACTGATTTCATTGATCAATACCTGTCTGTCGATTGTTCCTTAACAGCCGCCGCACTAACGAGGCGGTCAAATGATCGATTTGAGCTAAATGTCAGCGTTTCCACAACAAGACGAGCGATACGGAAAATGGGATTCACCCTAAAGCTGATAAAGAAAGTACCGTACCACCGCAGCACGGAAGAAACGATTGAACGGCGCCATCAATATGCCATGTGGTTGACTGGCATCTCTCCTCGTCTGGTATATTCGAATTTAGTATTTATTGACGAAGCAGGATTCAGCCAGTGGACTACGAAGAAACAATGGGTACGTTGCAGAGGATTTCCTGCAGTGCGGGCATCCGCGTCGGCTCGATCTCCTAATTTGACGATAATTGGCGCAATGAATGGATCAAAGGGAGTGATACATTATTCCTGTTCTTTTTGAAAGACCAATGACCGAGCTGTCATCGACTTCATTCAATCACTGCAAGCCAAAATTTTGCAAGACCCTGATGGATGTGGTGTTGATCCTGATAATATCATTTACATCGTCTGCGATAATGCTCGGATACACAAAACAAGAAGTGTACAAAATGAGTGCTTTTCTGAGACTCGAGAGAACGTTCTGTTTGTGCTGAAGTTCTTACCTGTTTGTAGCCCTTTTCTAAATCCGATCGAAGAGGCATGGAGCCATTCTAAGTTTGAAGTTCGTGCAGATAACTTATCTGGAAATGACACATTGATCAGCTGAGTTTCTTGTGCAATGAGCAATGTGACTCCTGAGCTAGCCACAGCATACACCGATCATATGATGAAATTTCTTCAGCCGTGCCTACATCGTGAGCCGATCATTGGAGAATCCGGGACAGCAGACCAACGGGAAATGGAAAGATACCAACTTGCACAGGAAGAGGCAGAAAGACAATCTTGTCGAAGAAGCGAAATCGCGAATATAAGAAATCAAGAACGTCGACTTGCAAGAAGAGCAGCAGCCCAAGAAAGAAGACGCCAACGTCTTCTAGCAAGACGTAGTGAACTGTGAGGATCTTTGAAGTGTGTGTATACTAAAAAAGACAATATCATTCATTGTCTCAGTTGCATTCTAAGTTTGATTATATGTAGAACTTACACTACTCGATGACTTATAAACAATGTTTTTAATAAGTATCTAAAGACAGGCATGAGACTGAGGGCAAATAAAAAACCCGGAACGAGCGAGCAAGTTTGCGAAGGGGGTCTGGTCTTGAAATTTTTGTGACCTTTTTATTGATATTTGGCATAATCTAATGTAAGAAAAATAGTTGGCTAGGGCGAAAAAATGGACGTTTTTTAAATAATCTAACTTTCGGAGGGGGTATACTTTTTTATTGCATATTTAGGTGAATTACGAGAATGGTCTTTTCAGCACCAAAAACCCGGAAAACCCGGAAAACCCGGAGGATTCTCATACCTGAAAGATACTATTTCATGATTCTTCATAAAATTCTCCACTGCAATTCCAACATTCGAAAATTACCTTTTCATAAATTTCCATAATAGGCTGTTTTAAAAATTGAAGTCAAAAACAAGAATGAAATGAAAAATGATTGAAAAAAGCAATAAACTAAAAATCAATGTAAAGATGACAATTTGAATCTGTGTGATTCACAATCCTGACGATGCGACTAATGTGTCTCAAAATATCGGCAGAAAATAGAATTAATTTACGTCATGTAGCATTTCTTCTTTTACAGCACATGATACACATAGTAGCATCGTCCTTGATAGTAGCCATTAATTAGCCTTGACCTTGAAATCCCATTGTCACAAAAATTGCGATTTATTCTTTTAAACTATATCCGACAACAACGTAGACATGTTTACAAATTTCCAACAGCTTGTTGAAGGCAATTTTTGGAATTTGAAATCATCAGGGTTTTCTCGTATTTGATCACGTTGCTTTTTTCTGCATTTACTAGTATCAAAGATGTGAACATAATATCGATACGAACATTCCTGAAATGATCAGGTATCATGTTGTTGGAAGAATTGAATGCCGAAATGCAAAGTAGGCCTATAGGAAGGAATCTCAGCAACATCGTTATTGTCTGTGACAACGCGCCATGTCACTCACAAATTGAATCGAGAGTGACAGGTGGAATTATAACGACTCAGACCATACTCAGGACAGCTAAATACAGTCGAATACATTTGGAGTGTTATCAAGAGTTTTGTCAAGCAACACTTGCTAATTCCACCTACAGCAGAGACTGAAGTGATTGAACAAAGACTGAAACATCTGGATATAATGCAAAATGCTATCTCGTCATTTATGTTGATCGTCATATCACTCTGTTGATCGATACTTGTCTTCATTTGTACTTTTATTGTTGACAAATAAATAATAATTATTATTAATGTACAAACATCTTCATAGGATTAATACATCCCTGATAGTAAACTAAATCAGTTACTACGTTCTAGGTGTCAGAACGCGCTAGATCTTTCCTCTCTGTATGGATAGTACGAATTACGTCAAAGAAAATTGTTGAAATTTTTTTCTTTATTTGACTGCTATGATTCTCTATTCAAATGACAAGATTCTGCAATCAAAAGATATATCTCTTTATTCAAAAGCAAGATATCTTCAATCTAATGCTACAATGCTTTATTCGAATGACATAGTTCGCTAATCGAATGACTCAATTCTTCAACTGAATGACGCCTTTCTTCAATCAAATGACACTTTCCTTCAATTGAATGAACAATCGGTAATACGATTCACATTCGACGAAAGTTGACAAGTCATCTGTTGAGTTCAATCCCTTCAAAAAGCATTCTCCATTCTGACATAAGAAACCTCTTTCCATATATCACATTGCATGTATTTATTTGAATTTCAGAAGTAGTCAATTTTGGACAGAAGGCCCTGTAAAAGGGAATCGAAGGATTTCTTTGACACAGGATGTCAACATGCTGACGACTGAATTTCTAGATGAAATTTGAGTGACAGCATTATCTGTCGATCAGTTATTTCACAATGAATTGAGTTAAAGATTGTGTGAACGCATAAAAAGATACACCACGAATAAAATTCACACTTGCCTAAATCATTAGACGCATTGTATTCATTGAAATAAAAGTTCATTTTCAATAAACTCCATACAGGTCTACCATGTGAGCTGTTATGTTTCATCCGCTAGTTTGGCAGATTCTTCATGTTGTGTCTGGTCAGTTGTGGTCTGCAATCTAAAAATTATGCAACAGCAACAATGGTTACTTTCACTCATTGAATTTGATGAGCTGTTACAAAATCAGATTCATCAGCATTGAATCAGGCCTTCAATAAGCATTTAGACGGCACAAGAGTGCATTAGATTACAAGTGTGCATTTTTATCGTCGTAGAATGACGATTTTTCTCATTCTACCTATTGAAGCGAATGTTGTGATATCTTCCAATGCTTTTAGAAATTATTCGCACATATTTTCATGAACAACACACCCATAATGTATAAAATGGTGTTGACCTAACTCTTCGTTAAAGCACCATATAACCTGTCATTTTGGCAGAAAACTAATTTATACTTATTGTATAGGCCCCAACTTTATATGAATATAGGCAGGAAATGATACACCCGCAGAGCCATTTACAATTGCACTATTGATTATAGGCTATGTCAGGCATTCGACAAAACTTCAAATCCAATTTGATTGGTCCGTAAGTGATAGAACAAGACGATTGGCGCATATAGAATTACAGCCAAGCAAAGTTACTTTCCTGCTGCCCTACAGGCGACTTTGGCCCAAAATACCCTAACCCATGTGCGAGCCTGCAAGCGTATTCGCTAACTGAGTATAGGTTTAATCGAGGGGGTTAGCAAGCGCATGGTGCATCCGTTCATTTGACAGGATCTTATCACCAGTTCAATCGTTTTATCGCTTAGGCAGCTGACAAGTTTGCAGCAATCTAAGTTCCACATCATGATTCTAGCATCTAACACCAGTTTGACTCGTAGGCCTACGTCTATAAGTATAATTTCGAAATACGTAGTATGAAGACCACGAATGAACATTAATTGTTTAGACGTGACCTGCATACGCGCATATTCCCCGTATAAACGGCAAGCGTCTTCTTTTTCATATTGAAAACAATCATGTGACGATGGGGAATCTAAAGTGACCTCATCGATTTCTGTATGATCCACTCTCACAAACCCTTCCCGCATCAATAAAACACTACCTGTAGAGACACACTTCTCACAATTGACTAGCAGCGGATCCTCTCTGACACTACTCTGAGGGTCCCACGTGACCTCAACAGATCCAGGCATTCAATAAGTCCGACTTAAATTTGCAATGATAATAATTCATCAACTTGAAATGAGAAAACCAATATTCAACAGATCTTTATTGAAGAACAAAGTAATCTACAAATACGCGGGCAATGGCCATAATATCAAGTATAAATGCAATACACAGGGAATCGTTTCTCAATTTCTTTGATCAATAGCACAAAAACAATGGAAAGAAAATCAAATTAAAAAAAGAAGTGATCCAAATTCTCTTTGGATCCATTCAGTCACTTAAAAAGCTTCAAGTCGACACTCGTGCGATACATCGGAAGTTTTCGAAGGATTTCGAACCAGTCTTGGAGGGAATGACGACACTGAATACTTAGCTGACCATTTGCGATGAGACTCTGCAGAAATTCGGAAATTTTACAAAATAAAAAAAAAAACAGTCAGCTGCTCGGAGATCAGGAATACGCATCTTGCTAATTCTTTTTGAATTGCTGTTTAATTCTATGTTCTGGTATTTACTTCATTCAAAATCAGTTTAAGTCTGAAATGTTATCTGATCATTTTGCAACTCCTTTTCATTTTAAATGTTTTTTCGAGTAACTTGACTATTAATTGTTCTTGCATGTTTCATTAAATACCAGTTCATATTCGATTTTGATACACTTACGGTGTAATTCTTCTATCTTTCTTGCCGTAATTGATAATTTTGACGTAATTATTAACGAATAGCATTTTATTGCAAAAATATTAATTCTTTTATGCGAAGTTTCGGAGATGGTCAATTTTCAAGCAATTATAATTTGCAAGCATTTGCTCAGGCGTGACTGATTTGTCGCTATTTTTGAGGTTGTTCCCTTCAAATGTTTTATAGAAAGCCATCAAGACTGAACAACCGTTTGTAGTAAGTGTAGAATTGACTTAGTCCGAAATAGGATTATATGCAATAAAATGTCATTCGCTCATAGACAAAACTAGGATAAAGAAAAATTCAGAAGGACGGAAAAATTATATCATGAGTGTATTAAAATTAAACCTGGACTATTAGGACAATGAGGCATGCAAAAGAGCAACTCAATAAGTTATTACCAAGCTGCAAGAAGTTGAAGTTACAGAAAAAAGGATCTGAAAGATAAACATATGACAGTGTTTCAGAAGTAAGTCTATTGGAATGAAGAATTTTACGCCAAACTGAATAATACAGTGCAATAGTTAAATGAATAATAAGAAAACAATGAACTTATCGACTTCTATAGTAGCCGCAGAGCAGCTACTTATCTCTGCCGAAGCAAGGCAGGAAACTACAGTATCAACATTCGGATACAGTAGACTCACCTCTGTGGCAGCTTTCATTAAATTCATGTCAGCAATTCCATAGACCTTCTGCGCTTCCAATTAAAGAGAACCTTTATGAGTTAGTTTTCAGAGTTCTGCATCTCCCTTGAGACCGGCTCTCAACAGATCGGTGACACAAATACATGACAGTTGTATAATTATCAATTCGACTTCAATTTCTAAATCCGGCTATCTAATCCTGTTCCTTGGATTTCAATAAGTTAATATTTTAGAAAAGGTAAAATTTAAGGAAAATCTGTGGTACTCTCACTTTTTCTTTTCCCATTATCCGACTGTTCACGCTACATAAACGATTCTGCAACGATACTGTCATCCTCCAATAGAGGGAATAAAATGAAATATCTAAAACTCGTATGAAATCTGTGCATTGTAGGAGAATATTTGCTACTTGTCGATTCTTGTAGATCAAGTGCATTAAGATCAGTACTGTAAATGTTTGGTGCAAGATAACACATAGAATGACTTTAAAGATAAAAAGGCTCTCTTTGGTTCTGATCATTTTAGTAAGAAAAATATCTTTCCCTTCATTTTTGGAGTCCTTCATGTTGAAGTGAATTTGCGAAAATATCCGACGATTTGTCCAGCCAGAACTTATGCATCGTGAAGTTTTCGCAATTTATACTTTTCTGCAAATTGGGGCTGATAGGAGAAATCAACGGGTTTCTCTGACAATTAAAATTTAGTCAACACAAAATTCTGAAATAACTACAACCTGCCTACTGTAGCAAGTTATGGAATTCTTCATCATCAGTAGCGATAGTGAATCTTCATCGAATTTCATCTCTTCATCGCAAATGGTCACCTTGAAAAGGAACAGGCAAGAGTCTCCAGGGCAGGGTTGGTCCACAAGAAGAAATCTCGGACCGCACATCGACAAATACACGAAAGTCAATGAAAACAAGTCGATCAAGTTAGGAGTAGGCCTGATAGTAGGACCCATGAATGAATTCGCTCACCCCTCAATTCCACACAGCTAGAACCGGAGGTGCAGAGCACCTGGCCGTTCAATTCAAAGTCAGGAATGACAAAGCGGAACATTTACTCGCTATCAATGGCTCCTCGTCTGACCAGGATACGGAAGTTAAGCAGGTAACCTTTCCACACAGCAAGAACCGGAGGCGCAGAGCACCTGGCCGTGTGGATACTATCTGCCTCGCTTTCCTGCTGACGTGCGTTCGAATCCTGGTCCGACCAGTTGCAGTCGGAGGTGTTCGTGACCACATAGACTTAATCTCGGTCAGGTTGATGACTGCAAATTAACTGAAAAATGGTCCAATGACAAATCTCGACAAAATCAACATGTGATTCAGAATGACCTGTTCCTGGAATACAATTTCAGCAATTTCGGAATTGAGAGTCTACTTCCTCAGACATCATCTGGTAAATGTCAAATGTTTTGCACTCCTTCAATGTAGCGCTAGGCAAAATTATTGTTTTACGCAGCGAAGAATAAAATATTGAAGAAGATTTAAAAGCATCAACTTAGATAGTTGAATAGAATGAAACTACATAAAATTAATAGCTAAATCTGGAGATATTCCTTCATGAAGATCCTTCTGTTTTCCAACAATACATAGATATCCGATTTTATAATGATATATATTCATGTGTTCATCTATTGCGCAAGTTGGAAAAATGTCTACAACTAGTTATTCAGCTTCACAATAGGCTACATGTCGCCCAGAACGCACGATCATGCACAGATCAATCAGGAATCTGCTCTGATTAGCTGAAAATCCATTTTTCTTGAGGGCAAAGTACTGTACATCTTGTATAATCTGGACTAACAAATTCGGATAAGCGATCGTTCAAATCCCATGTCTATAAACCATGCGGTTTCTGATACTTTAAGTGTTTAACGGTAAAAAAATGGATTGCTGTTCACCACACGTGCGTGATAAATAGCAATCCAGCGAGCATCCGATTCCGAAGATACACCTGAAATCGGAGTGGTGAGATCAAATTCTATTTTGATAAGTGTCCGGATTATCGAAGCTGGGCAGTGTCCCTTCATTTTGTGAAACTGACATTTGAAAGCAAACCCTCCGTTTCATTCTATATGTACGAGGAATTGAGGTGTTAATCTACTCATCAAGAATCCTTCCGATAACCCCTCCTAACTTCAACGACTTATGAAAACACGTTCCCATCACTGTTATTTCACCCAAAGGAAAATGTTAACGTGTAAACACTTCGTGGGCAAGTCTGACCTTGTACATACCATTTACACCGCTTCTTCGTGAACGGAGAGACTTGGAACCCCATTTCAATTAAATCACTGTGCAAAGTGCGCACAAACGTCTCTTCATCCACATTCGCCTCCCATGGACCGACTTTGAGATGGGCTGTTTCAGTAACACAGTTATTATGAATGTGCTTACATTCACCGCGGTGTGCGAATACAATAACTGAACCCATTTTTGTACAGACGGCATTCTTCATCGCCAGTTGAATCACTTGTTGTCGGAATGCAAAATAACTTGGGAATTGTCGACGATGTTGTTCTATGACTAATAATCGGCCAACATCGGGCGTTGTCTTTAACTTCTCTTGAAGTGCAGTCAGACCAAAGTATCTCGCTTCCTTGTACACCCGGAGACCTGCTTCGCGTGGAGGTAGAGTATCGTGTCGAAGAAAGTCCAAAATGTAGCCGAAATAGGCACCGTTTGTATCAATGAAGTAATTCCCTCTGTTGTCACAATCAATTCGATGACGACCTGAAAACATGACTGCCAGCATTGAGTCAGGATATTTGGTCAAAGTTGAGAGACGCGTGGTGAATTGAACACCGCCGACACTGAGGTTGATGATAGACGGGAACTGCAAGGAGAAACAATAGTACGTTAGACAGAACTTTCCAGAGGGGTTAAAAAACCAGTTTTTTCAAGTCATTCTCCAGGAGGAAGTTCACTGTAGATTTTTGCAGCAAATAATAGAGCAAAATAACCATTCATCATGCCTCAATTTTGTAATGAAATCATTCTACAACATCCAATGCCGGTACATATCGGTTATCTTACCCCCAGGTTTTCAACTTTGTCTAAAATCTGCAAAAATGAATCAATCGTCACCAAACTTGAAGTAGATGTACTTAAGCATATTTTCTACCCACATACAAAATTTGATACATATCAGACAAGTACTCCTTGCATTAGAGACGATAACGTGAAGTGTAGCGATGTCAACAGCAGGGATTGTAAAAAATTAATTGGTTAATAATTAATTGCAATTTAATTGGACCAATTAATTGATTGATAATTTGCATCCAATTATTAATTGATTGAATCATTAAAATTATTTGCAATTAATTGTCAATTAATTGCAATTTAATTGGACCAATTAATTGATTGATAATTTGCATCCAATTATTAATTGATTGAATCATTAAAATTATTTGCAATTAATTGGATCAATGTCAATAAATTCCGCCTATGTTAGCACTTGGTACTTACTTGGTTCTACTTTTTTTAAAAATTTACCTTCAACATTTGTACATTCAAACTCCATCTAGGTCTACACACACTCCTTTGAGATCAACTTCCATTTAACAATTGAAAACCGCAGGCGTGCGGATTGCATACACGCATGTCATACTCGTGTGAATTTTTAGTCTGAGGTGAGGGATGATTGATGACTAGTACAGGTTGCTTCTATTGTATGAATACAAAAATTATTTAAATTCACCTCATTTCGCATTTTTCACTTGAGAACATAGTTGAGATATTCTTAATAGATCTTAGTACCTGTAATTTGAGTCTTTAATCTAGTCTGATTTCAGAGATAATTTATAGAAAGTCTAGGGAATATCCGTCGATAAAATGTTCCTTTCTATAAAAAGTCAAAAAATGAAGTCGAGAAAATGAATCACATCTAGTGTTAAATGAATGAATGCAATTAAGGCCCACGTAGGCCTATTAAGAAAATTGGCGATTAATTGATTGATAAATTTCCAATTAAAATTAATTAATTGATGGCAAAATAATTAATTTTTTATTTGCCAATCAATTATTTACAATTGCATGTATTATTGCAATTACAAATTTACAATTATTACAATATTATTATAAATAATTATTGCAATTGCAATTGCACATTTACAATCAATTGGTCAGCAGCTTGATCTGACTTCGTATGTTCAACGCATCATTGTTACTCGTGTGTACATTGTTCTCTCTCACTATTCGTCTCATCCACTTCTATTTAAAATCTTCCCACGGCCACTACCCACCACACCTTTTTTAAGTTAAAAATGTTAATGTAGGGATGTGGCCTGGTCATTATCACTTCACGAGTTGTCGGGAGATTACTCTGTTGACCTCAAGTGCTTTCTGCTCAGACGATGAAGTCACTGATAAGTCAGATCAAGCTGCGACATCGCTGCACTTCAAGAGATCGCCCCTAATTCAAAAACCACTTGGCATGTGGGTAGAAAATATCCTCACTTACGAGTGCCTGAAGTTTTGTGACGATTGCTTCATTTCTACGGATTTCAGACAAATTTCAAAACGTGGGGGAGATAGCCCATAAGTACCCCAATGCCTTTCTGTAGGAGCATCCTACCGTCATCAGGGGAATAATCTAATTAGGAGATTCATGTATATAAATATCTAATCAAGATATTCAAAATTATCAAGTTATCTATGGAAAATCGAAACTTTGACAAGGAGAAACTATGATAATAACTCAAAACACATTGATGTATCCACGTACAAGTGAAGGTAGAAAAAAGGACATTAGAAAACAGAAAGAAAAATGCAAGTACCGACTGTGGAAGTTGATTAGCAAAAATTGTCGATCTCTTCTTTATTCGACAATGCGCACGAAAGAAGTCCTCTAAAGGATAATGACATTGTCCATGATGCTTCGTCTTCTGCAGCCATGCAAGGGTCAAAGACATGTGTTGACGCATGTTCATGAAATTTCTTAACCAAATGCCGTGTTGTCTCACTGATGCATGTGGTAGACTGGTCCCCAGTGCACTTAAATTCATAAATCACCAACGAGACGAGGGACATCGCGATAGGAGACTTCACAGGAAAAAACTGTTGTTATCTTGTACATAAAAAATGTATTGGGGCAAGATGTTCCAACTAAAAAGCCATTGGATAATATAGAATGATTTCATTATAATTGAGATATCAGAAGTGGTTATCTTGTTATATTATTTGCTGTTTTTGAAGTGCTTTGAACTTCAAACTTTGAACTCAAACATTTACTCGCCTAAGCGTTAAAATAAAGTTCCATAACAATAGTTGAGAATCAATGCGTTCATTCTAGTTTTATTAAACACTCTCAACTGGTTTACTAGATTAGTACGAAAGTAGCATGTGAACGGAACTAATACACAAAATTCTACAGGAAACGATGCTTAGCATGAATAACGCTGAGTTTGCGCTGTCAGAAAAACTGTTTGAGATGCTTTAAATTGAGAAGCGTGTTTCGTCTATGTTTTGCTTTTATTCCGGCGTTTTGCATCGCCTCTTTCCTTTTAAGCAGCCTATTGAATGAATCAGCATCATACAGATTTTGATGAATGTAGAACATCTCTATGTCGATAACATGCTATTCGCAAGTTTACTTTTGTTGCATACTTTGGTTGCATTCGATATGTCCTAACTGAATATTCATGCAACAACGTTCATAACCTCATAAAGTACACATTACCGCATGTTGTATTTCTCTAAATAAAATAAGAAATACCTGCATTGTTTGGCCTAAAAGCCCTTCCTTCCACAATAAGATAAAGTAAAACGAATATTTTGCCCAAATTTTCGCTTCTTGCTTTGTCAAGGATGTTATGATGACTGGATTACAATGGCATAATTGAACTTTGAAATAACAAGACAGGATATACCACAAAGTGAGCCTCACTAAAAATCGTAAAGCTATGCTACGATTGGTAAGTAAAAATATTAAATAGAAAAAATGGAAAATCAGGAAAGAAAACTTGGAAGGTCAAAGCCTTCACATTCGTTGATAAGTCTATCTGTAGGCAAGCTTTTTGTTTATAAACTTTTGTAATCCAGCCATCATAACACCCTCGACAAAGCAAGATGCGAAAATTTGAGTAAAATATTTGTTTTACTTCATCTTATTGCGGAAGAAATGATAATTAAGAGTGAGGAATTCAAACACTCAGTGTATATTTCAAAAATCAAAAACTTTAACAAGACATTTAGACCGGTGATCGCAGACTGACCAGTTCAATACCAGTCATTGTTTGCGTAAATTCAGATGCGGAGAGAGATGACAAAGCAATCATTTCTCATTTATTGCTTACAGAATGGATTACCAGCCATTAAATGCAGGTAAATATTTTGTCTTGAGAAAATTCGTAGCTCAGGTTCATGACTTCATTTCTGCACTTGACGTTCTATGTTTGAACTTGTGTACTGTCAGTCTCGCCTCCGTGCGCATTTCAGATGTGACCAACAATAGCAGAAATTCGCGTAACTATCGCCGATGGTATATTTCTGGCGGATGATTTATCAGCTGACCGCGCCACATATTGAGGGACTGAGGTGAAGACTGTCATCTTCACCAAATGGCTTACATCATTCATGAAACTGAGTCTGTCAATTTTTGTGACTACTGAAGATGGTTGAATTCACTTTCATTGATGCCTTTAGCCGAGAGGATCATTATCAAGCAGCCAAGAATGAAAATAAAAAAACCGAATCTAGTTGATGGCTTTGTACGGGAGATTCATCATCATTGAGGCAAAAAAAATGAAACTCCCTCTCGTAGGCCGAATGTTTTAATGAAACATGTACAGGCCAACGTTTCGGCTGTCACTGTCAGCGTCAAGGCGCTAAATCTGAATCGCATCGATTTCCGCGTGGCCCGCTCCTCAGTAATTAAAATTTTGCTCTGAATCATATCAAATTCACGGTAAATGAGTATAACACCTTAAAAGTTAGTTTTGACAGAAAGCTAGCAATAGCGAAATAAACCGAACATCTTTATAAAAAGCATCTTATGATATACTAATATCCTTTTCTAAACATCCTGGCATTGCACTTGACAGGACTCTCACTTTCAAGAGACATCTTCGATGAGTCATCAGCTGCCAAGATTCAATCGAGAAACGACCTACTTCGTTCATTGTTCACAAACCCGTCCTCGAATAGATCCTGCACTTAAATTGTAGAAGTAAATCGCATAACCCGTGGGCTATATTCCAGAAAATACGGTACATTGAAGGCTCGAAAAGTTCAAGCTAGTTCTTGAAATCTGACCATAATACGAGTATATGTATAATTATGTATGTATTGAATCGTAACATATTGAGCCCAGGCGCTTCGGAGAACTTCGCTTCATTCTATCATCCTTTATTTACGAGTAACATACCAAATTGCAATTTCAAAGACAATGTCTTCTTCGTCAGTGGTTTGAATATAAAAGCACACGTTAAAATCAATCAGTCATCAAAAGAGAAATTTAGTCCAATAGAAAGCTACAAACGTAAAAACAACGGTACTGAAGTAGTGTTACTGTTTAACAATAAAGACCTGTCAGCAGCGGCAATGAGTACAGATTCTGCAATACGAGTATTATTAGATCGGGCAATGATAGAGAAAGCGGAATTATCGTTCACATGGTTATGCAAGGTGATTTCAGTTGGCAGGGGGCGACCTTTGATGTGTTCGTTAATTCTAGTTTGCAAATGCCTAGTCGTCTCACCAATGTAACACTTTGGACAGTGTTCACAAGAAAATTTGTAAATGACATTTGAGGAGAGACCAATAGGCATTCTGTCTTTTCTATGAAAGAAGTTCGCAGTTTTGGTAGTCTTGAAAACAATAACAATTTTGGAATCTTTCAGATCTTGTTCAACCGATGAACACGATTGCGAATTTCCATTTCTGACTCTTTAATGTATGGCAATTTCCAGTACACAATTTTCATAGATATATCACTAGCGCCAGGATTTTCAGAGACGCTGTCAGAATTTTCAGGAACGCTTTGATCGTTATTGTTAGACCTATTGCTGTGATTGACAGCTCTGTGTTCGACCTTCCGTTTGACATCCAGAATGAAGTTGACACTGTAACCATGGCGAATGAACAAACTGATAATGAAATCACAGGATTTCTTGTAGAGAACGTCAGTGCTGCATATCCGTTTAGCACGATTGAAAAGACACTTCATGGCAGCTTGTTTATACAGTCCGTTTCATAAAAAGTGGATCATCTTAAAATTTGACTAAATAAAACATAAATATGATACAGAAAGCATTTTTCATGTTATTTCATGTCCCTAATATATTTAAATGCCCTTATATAATCTGATAAGCTATGATACAGTAACGGTTCTTAAGAAGCTAATATTTTGTGGCCCTACCCTTATTGTCAATGATATTACCAATTCGTCTAGGCATTGATTTGATGATATCGTTGATTTTTGACTGATCTAACTTTCTCCACTCTCTTTTCAACAGTGACGTAAGTTGTGATACGCCATCTGTAGGTAGCAGTGAACGACGAACGTTACGTTTTAGAATACTCCATACATTTTCTATGGGATTCAGATCAGGAGAACGAGCTGGCCAAGATAATGTCCTAAGCCCTAATTGAGACTTGCATAAGTTGACTCTACTACTCCTGTGACACGTAGCATTATCATCCATAAATAACCAAGTCGATGGATCACCAAGTTGATCTGTCATTTGGTCAATGTTCATTCGTAAAACATTCACATAGCGTTCAGAATTCATGGTTCCTTGCTGTATGTGAAGTTCAGAGCGGCCATTGGTCCAAATGCCAGACCAAATCAATAGAGTCGCACCACCTTGTACCCGGGGACGATGTAAATGTCTCGGAATTTCCTGATCAGATTTTATCTATAATCTCAATCGACCATCACTATCCTTCAGGCGGACTGATGCCTCATCAGACCAGACAACCCGATCCCATTGATTTCGCCAGTGACAATGACTCATTGCCCATCTGAGACGTCTTTTTTGTATGCTGATCTGATAATTCGATCTGAGAAGGCCTCTTGCAGCTCTTGAAGTTCGACTCAATAAGTCTTCTACGAATAGTGGACTTAGAAATAGACGAGTCTAGTGCAGCCATCTCAGTTAACGAGAGACTTGGATCAACTTTAACAAATCTCAAAATTAGGCGGTCTCTACGTTTGGATGTTTTGCGTGGACGGCCAGAGCCCTCTTTGCGACAGAGTCGAAAATCATCATTATGCCATCGATGCACATTTGTGTAAGGGACATTTAGTCGCTTGCTTGTAGCTCGCAAAGAAAACCCTAGTTCTGAGAAGGCTGACACTTTGCCTTTTGTGAATGCGATCTCGTTATTGTTCATTTGTGCTTTGTATTGTTTTCAACCGGTAAGAGATAGATTTCTAGCTGAAAGCAATCTGGAGTGCTGCCAACACCACCGCAACGAAGTCAGGAAGCTATGGAACATGAAGTCCAGTTAATCACATGTAGCAGTTACATTATTGTTGATGAATAATGGTGCTATACTGGCTCTGATTGACCGATTTTCTTTATTTTTGTTTTGCTTGATAGCTTTTGGCTTGTAGAACAACATATTACATAACAAAGGAAACAAATGTAATTTTATAAGAGTGAGGTATGATTTTGTGTAACATTGGTAAATGAAGATCAAATTATCTACTATTTTTTTATCTATAACAGGAAAACAACTCAATATTCATGCTTGAAATTTCCAACAATGATATTAGTAAGCACAACTGACATATCTTCCAAATTTCAGAGAAATTCGTTCAAGTTTGGCGGAGTTAGACAAAGTTGAAGTTAAGGCGATGTTTAAGGGTGATCCATTTTTTATGAAACAATCTGTATTTCTTCGGAGCATAAGCACATGAAGGAATATAAACTCCACAATTAGAAGGTTTATAATGCCACGAAATATCGAACACAGAATTGTCATCATGAATAATCTCAGTATCAAGGAAAGCAATAGAATCATCACATTCAATTTCGATAGTGAATTTTATCTCATTGCTCTGATTATTCAGGAAATTTAAAAATGAATGCGCAGAATCAGTACTCATAAAAATGGCAAAAATGTCGTCCACACATCTCTTGTAGAAAAGAGGCTTCTGTCCAGCATATGCACAAAATTTTTCTTTCAATTTTATCCATCGCAAAAGCAGCCATGGTTGGTCCAAGGGGAGATCCCATGGCCATGCCTTCGTGCTGAATGTACAACTCACTATCAAACGAGAATAAAACATTTTTGCAAGCTAAAGTAAGCAATTGACGCAAAGTGTTCATTTCGACAGGAAGAAGATTGTGATCTATAGACGAAATTATGTGCTCAATAGTGGAGCTGACGGGGATGTTAGAAAAGAGACTAATCGCGTCAAAGCTAACGAAACAGCTGTTTTTAGGACAATTTCTTTTGAAATTATTCAGCGAGTTAACGAATTCAAAGGTGTCTTTGAGGGTAAACTCGTTAGGTATATGAGGCTTGAGAATCGAATCCAGCTATTTCGAAAGATTGTATTTCGCAGAGTTTCTCATACTAAGAATAGGCCGCTAATCGGGATCACTTTCATTTTTATGGATTTTCGGTACTCCACACATGGATGCAGGTTGGCTACCAACCGCACGAATTTTCTGGTAAATGTTATCTGATACCTTTGTATCATTCTTCATTTTCAGGAGTTGTCTGTTGAGACGATCCTCCTCTAAAATGAAAGGATGCTTATCGGAGCGCTGTGAAGCTTCATATTTGCGAAATTTCGTTTTGTCTTCAACAATGCGAGACATTTTTCTGAGATAGTTGGACATGTCATCAACGACTATGTTGCTGCCTTTGTCAGCCTTGGATATGTAGAGATCAGTATTTTTAGAAAGGTTGATTAAAGATTTTATTTTGCCAAGCCATTGACGCTTCAAATTACGATTTTTGCTGTAATAAGAACAAAAAATACCGCGAATTTTTGCGATGGCATCACCTTCATCAGAGACAGAACTGCATTTCTGAGCTGATGAAAGACTGATTCAGCTTCAGCCTTTTCAAGATGAATGTTGACTTTGGACGGCCAACACATACTGAAACCAAGACTTAAGATCTCAGCTTCTTCCTGACTAAGAGAATGGGACGACAGATTTGTCAAAGTTGGCTTACCGACAGGTCTTTTAGCAGGTTCATTTTTGCTGATGGAAAGGATGTCCAGCGTTTTGGCGTGAGGCCTCTTTATCACTGATGATGACTTTGAAAAGCGATGATGCAGGAGGTTGTTGACCAACCACTTCTCGAAGTCTGACAGATCCGATATCGCAATCTGATATCGTTCTTCCTTTGCTCTGATTTCTTCTTCGGTCTTCTTGGTGATCTTCTTTAAAGCTTTCATTTGCATTTGATGTATAGCACCACCATGCACCCTCAATTGCAGCGGAATAGATGCTTGCAAAAACTTTGGAATGACATCGCGGGATATACATTCTTCTAAAAACTCCTTTCTCAAAACCGATCTTGCATGCTTGCTGTAGAGTTTGTGCCACACTTTCAGGCCACTTTTGATGTTTTCGGGCAATAGAGAATTTATTGAATTGTAACATATTGAGCCCAGACGCTTCGGAGAACTTCGCTTCATTCTATCATCCTTTATTTACGAGTAACATACCAAATTGCAATTTCAAAGACAATGTCTTCTTCGTCAGTAGTTTGAATATAAAAGCACACGTTAAAATCAATCAGTCATCAAAAGAGAAAATTTAGTCCAATAGAAAGCTACAAACGTAAAAACAACGATACTGAAGTAGTGTTACTGTTTAACAATAAAGACCTGTCACCAGCGCCAATGAGTACAGATTCTGCCATACGAGTATTATTCGTTCGGGCAATGACAGAGAAAGCGGAATTATCGTTCACATGGTTATGCAAGGTGATTTCAGTTGGCAGGGGGCGACCTTTGATGTGTTCGTTAATTCTAGTTTGCAAATGCCTGATTTTAACGTGTGCTTTTATATTTAATCCACTGACGAAGAAGACATTGTCTTTGAAATTCCAATTTGGTATGTTACTCGTAAATAAAGGATGATAGTATGTATATATTATATATATGTGTGATAGCCGACCGATATTTTGTATTCTGTCATTCTTTATAATCCGGCAGCCAGCACGAGTTTCTGCAGGGAACGAGGCTGAAAACGAGACTTTCACAGAATGATGTATACCTCATGATCCAGCAGTCAGCACGAGTTTCTGCAGGGAACGAGGCTGAGAACGAGACTTTCACAGAATGATGTACACCTCATAGTCCGGCAGTCAGCACGAGTTTCTGCAGGGAACGAGGCTGAAAACGAGACTTTCACAGAATGGTGTACACCTCATGGTCCAGCAGTCAGCACGAGTTTCTGCAGGGAACGAGGCTGAAAACGAGACTTTCACAGAATGGTGTACACCTCATAGTCCGGCAGCCAGCACGAGTTTCTGCAGGGAACGAGGCTGAAAACGACACTTTCACAGAATGGTGTACACCTCATAGTCTGGCAGCCAGCAGGAGTTTCTGCAGGGAACGAGGCTGAAAACGAGACTTTCACAGAATGGTGTCACCTCTTGGGTCCGGCAGTAGCACGAGTTTCTGCAGGCAGGGACCGAGGCTGAAACGAGACTTTCAAGAATGGTTGTACACCTCATGGGTCCGATGCAGTCAGCACGAGTTTCTGCAGGGAAACGAGGCTGAAAAACCGAGACTTTCACAGGAATGGTTGTACACCCATAGTCCGGCAGCCAGCACGGAGTTTTCTGCAGGGAACGAGGCTGAAAACGTCACTTTCCACAGAATGGTGTACACCTCATGGTCTGGCAGCAGCAGGGAGTTTTCTGCAGGGAACGAGGTGAAAACGGACTTTCACAGAATGGTGTACTCCTCTTGCAGTCACAGTCAGTTTCTTGGTCTGGGAACGAGGCTGAAAACGACACTTTCACAGAATGGTGTACACCTCATGGTCCAGTACACTGTGCCTACTGCGAATCTGTACGTCTGCCGAGTTCTAGCTTGCTCCTCTTCTTGTCAGACAGGATCGAAGACAAGCACAAGTTAATTCAATCGGACGCAGATTGCAGTTTTTAACAAAAATGAAATCTTCTATAATTTCTCTTATCAAATGAAAAATACTAAGTCTAGAGCCATAATGTTTGACATGGTATGTCTTCAGGTCATTTCTTATCATGTTCATGCACACATGTCTATGAACTGAAGCACATTCAGATTTGGGGAGCCTCCTAAGGTAGGCAAACATAAGCATTTTTTAGCAATTTAAACTGCGTTTTACTCATTCTCGCATACATCACCAATCAGAAACATGATAATAACACACGAATTTCATAGGATATGACCTAAAGACATTTTATGTCAAAAACGATGACTCTGGGTTTAGTACACTTTTTTACAAAAATGAAATTTTCTATAGATATATATATATATATATAGAAAATATAGAAATTTATAGAAAATATAGCAAATTTCATTTTTGTAAAAAAGTGCAATCTGCATCCCTTTGGATTAACATGTGTTTCTCCATGATCGTGTCTGACTAGAAGAGGAACCAACCAGAAGTCGGCAGACGCGCATATTCGTAGTAGGCATAGGGTACACATCATTCCATGAAAGTCTCATTTTCGGCCTCATTCCCTGCAGAACAGGGTTGCCAGCGCACATTTAGGAAAAAAAGCACAAAAAGCTATTTTTAAAAGCATAACTCATATTATAATTAATAGCCTGTTTAGAAAACAATAACCGTCAAATATGCTGTCCTTTATATGCATTTTATCATTATATATTGCATAAAAAGTATGGGAGGTAAGTTTTTAGTGATCAAAAAATGCATTTCTATTTCATTAATTTTGAACCTCGGCACAAAACGAAGTTATCAAGGAATTTTACAACTATTATTACATCTTCAGTCAAATTATTCAAGAGGTTACTTCGATTGACAAATACAGTATTTCTAGAAGTATGCCAAAAGGAAAGTCTACAATATCAAATGCGTCACATATGTTACATAAATGCGCTTACAGAAAACTACCGTTTATTTTACCTGAAATATCATCCTAGGCTTTAGTTAGGTGACTCACAACTTCAAAGAATTGAAGGTGTAAATAGTTTAGAAACAAATAATTACCTATATTTAGAACAATATCAAAAACAAAATAACGCTTCAAACAAAGTCTACAGGAAAATTGCTTGTATTTATATCATAATTGTTGGAACTACAACTTTATTTCCCATGATATATTTTTGTATCATGTGCTTTGGTATGCTAGTTAGTAATGTATTAATAATAAAAATCGATAAAAACAAATTTGTTATACAAGTCTGTTTCGCTTGGTTCTCACGTTTCCTACGGTTGCACTTGCCGAGGGTTTCTGTTTCGTCCCTGCTGCCCTCGCCATAAGCAGATTGGCTTTCATGGACAATGTTTTATTGATTGCCCTCCGTCTGACCTCGTCCTTCGCCTTTGTTAATCGAACATTGTTTTTGTTTGCTTCTCTTTGTGAAGCGCTAGCCTCCTTCATCTTTTTTTAATCGGCTTCTGTTAAAGCGGCTGATTATTCTTGTTTTCTCTTTACATCAGCATCCTTTTTGGCAATCCTTTGTTCGTCGGATGCCAGTCTCTTCTCTAGATTTTGTTGTTTTTCTGATTCTAGTAATTTATTCATAATTTCTTTCTCTAAACGTACTTGTTCTTGAAGCCTCTTTGCTTTTCAGTTACCAATCTATGCTCTTCTAGACGTTTCTTGTACGTCTGATGAGATGTTCTTGCAATCATTAAAAGTCGTTTGTTGACTGGGTAATTGCAGCAACATGAATTGCAAGCTGATAAATGGTGCATGGTTATCATCAAACATTGACAATAAACTCAGAAAGTTTATTCCTATCTTTGAATGTGCGACAGTTGATTGAACGCACGCTCCGCTTCCGCATTGCCAGAATCCAGACACAGACATGGATAAACAACTTTTCCTAAAATAGGATATTTCAGTTTTCCAGATTCTTTTGTGGAACTCAATAAAAGCATAAAACAGTTTCGACTTTTCCCATTTTTCAGAAAAAAAGCACGAGTGGCAGCCCTACTGCAGAAACTCGCTCTGGCTGCCGGACTATATCATAAGCTACACGTATTTTAGAAATGTCCGAGACACCGATGAGAATAATATCAACGATTGAATCTAATGCTGCTGGTTGATATGACGGAAAGGAACATCACTTACTTGATATGATGAGAGATCTCTCACTTCATCGTCTTCCTTGGATGACCAAGCTTCTCGTGAAAGATGAGAATCCAGAGAATGATCACCACAGGCCATGTTGGCAGGTGAATCTAACTTGTTCACTCCGTTGCTTTGAACACTTCCTGTCTGTATAGAAAATTCTTCAACTGAGCTAGTGACTTCCATCCGAACCTGAAACAATGTGGACGACATATAAGGAACTTCCAAGGTTTAAGCATTTCAAGTCGGGGAGAATGGGGCATATTCGTGGAAAAAAGAAGAAACATCTTAATTTTTACTTCTTGTTCATAAGAAAAGAAATTCGATTACTGTTTCAAAAATGTTGGATGCTTTTCATAATAATAACTTCCGGTTGAGTAGCATCACTTAATGAATAAAATGAGCTTTTCTGAAGCATGACATTAGTGGGGAAGATTTATGCAGGTGGGGGGGGGGGGAATTCTTTCGTGCAAATTTCTATAATCATAGAATTGTTCTACATGCAAATACCCAAATTTTCTTGCTTTTCAAAAACATCTAAATTATTAGGAACATGAATTCTATTCATAGACAAATTCTGTGATTCAAAAATTCCAAAATAATGCAGCATCGCAAACTATGAAGTTTCAATTTTCTTTGATGTCAGCGGTTTATACCAGTCATACCAGTTGATGCAAAGTATCATCTACAGCTGTATAGAAAGCTTATGATACCCTGCAGTGATGCAAATTCCAAAAATAAAGCCAATGCGTGAAATAGAGGCGCATCTTAGAACAGGCCTACTCGAAAGACATCGTTTACCACAACGGCCGCTGCCGTACCAATGCTCAGGAGTCATTGGCTGAAGCTGTTGGATGACTTTTTATTCCCCTCGGCATGCAACTCCATACTGGTATGTCTCGAAGAAGTTCGCCCCTTTTTGACGAAGAATTGGCAATCCGAAAAAGGATTTCCCCAGCTGCGGTGAGAAGTACATATTCCTTTCTAAAGAACTGCTAGATTTGCGCATGGCTGACAAAATAGCTTGGATAAACTGATCTCGAAAGTACATCGGATAGAGCATCACCGCACAAAAGTATGTTTATAATCGTTCTTGAGGGCGAGCAGACTTGTGCGGTAACGGTTTCATTCACCGGTTTCCAGTAAATAGTGGCATCGATGACCTTATGATCTGCAAGACGGGTCACGAAGGAGTGACCGCGAAGAGCTTCAAGGATACCAAACTCAATCGACAACCGCACTGACGATTGATCAGAATTCAAAGATGGAATAGTTGGAGCGAGAGACCTTGAATGCTTCTTCTCCAATAACTGCCAAGTATAGACACTATTGGGGATATACTATCTGAAGTCGAAATTTGCGCCGTCTTACCAAAAAGTCCATTCTCAGCAAATTGGGAGCTGCTTCAATTTTTGCCTAGAAAGCTGCATTTTCCATGCTTGAAATTGTATTTGGCTTGTTCCCATAACAGAGGTATCGTATTTCCTCTAATAAGCGCTGCGTCGTTCATATACAATCGCCTACTCCTAAGTGCGGTGTTTATTGAAATGGACGATCATCCACAAATGCCAACCAGATCTTTCGAAGTTGAAAAGTCCTAACAAGCCAATTGTCAGGTACATCAACCTCAACGGAAAGTATCATTAAGTGAAACTAATCTAGCATTATTCTTGCTTCATTATCGATTTATTCACCGCTGACAGGGCGTGGTGATTTCTAAGAGGAATGAACATTTTATAGTGAATCTCACTTCAGCTTCTGTCGTCTCCCCAAGAATAGATTAGCTGCTACAAATATGTAGGGCAAAAGTCTATTTAGTAAAAGTTTATTTAAAAATATTCAATTTTTTAGCAAATAGACTGTATATTATTATTTTTAGCAGCTGATCTATTCTTGGGGAGACGACACAAACGGAAGTGATATTCACTATGAAATCAAATAACCTCCCGTCAGCTGCCATTAACTAGAGGAATGAGCATGAGGTGCGACTGATTTCTTGGAATTACCAGCACTGCACTTGAATTTGCTTCTTATTTCCCATGGTCACATGAAAGGCGTGGCTCACACAAGGCTAGAGCGTGATAGATCATAACATGACTCAGTGCTCAACGGCATATGAGTAAGCTACCGAATCTGATGATGATGGAAATATAAAATCATATGCACTGATTACAATGTGAAGCTGAGTGAGATGCTTTTATTGTGTGACTTTTATCATGATATAGCAAGACTACAGCAGACTACAAGCAGTGTGCTCAGTATTAGAGACGCTTGATAACTGCGAGCATCATCCATTTTATTAAGTCAATGGACGATTATGTACCACACTTAGTCGTTCTTTTTCTTTCTCTTGAGCTGTGAATGTGCATTAATGTAGACATGGGATGTGCCATGGTTTCTTCAAGTGTTGCCCGAATTAACTCAAAGGAATTAGTTGTGGTTAGGGTCTATTAAGAATAATGTCCCATAATTTGATACGAATTGCATTTCAACTTATGGGAATTCTGTCTTCACATCGCGATGATCGCAAATATATTTGCGATGTCTATCCAGTCAACACTGAGCCCGGCAACACTACACATGACCTTCCATATGTTCAGTACCACCACTTGTTGATGCACAACGCGCTGAACATCATTCAACCTCATTCATCCAAGGAATTGAGCATGTTGAATCTGTGCTTTGTCGGCTTCTTCTCATTCTATCATACCGGATTGTTCATTCAATTGAAGAAAAGTGTCATTTGATTGAAGAAAGGCGTCATTCGATTGAAGAATTGAGTCATTCGATTAGCGAACTATGTCATTCGAATAAAGCATTGTAGCATTAGATTGAAGATATCTTGCTTTTGAATAAAGAGATATCTCTTTTGATTGCAGAATCTTGTCATTTGAATAGAGAATCATAGCAGTCAAATAAAGAAAAAAATTTCAACAATTTTCTTTGACGTGTAATTCGTACTGCTGAGAGGGAAAGATCTAGCGCGTTCTGTTATTGAGAGAGTTATTGAGTTGGTTTACAATCAGGAAAGAGCAGTCAAAGACGTTTCAATGCTAATAGGAATCAAGATTAAGGCAATTTATTCCATTTTGCAACGACAACGGCAAAGTTTTTAGCGTTAACAGAAGAACAGCACAGTCGCAAGCGAGGAGGGCAACAAACCCAACATCCTTACAGATGAGCATACTGATTTCATTGATCAATGCCTGTCTGTCGATTGTTCCTTAACAGCCGCCGCACTTACGAGGCGGTTAAATGATCGATTTGAGCTAAATGTCAGCGTTTCCACAACAAGACGAGCGATACGGAAAATGGGATTCACCCTAAAGCTGATAAAGAAAGTACCGTACCACCGCAGCACGGAAGAAACGATTGAACGGCGCCATCAATATGCCATGTGGTTGACTGGCATCTCTCCTCGTCTGGTATATTCGAATTTAGTATTTATTGACGAAGCAGGATTCAACAGTGGACTACGAAGAAACAATGGGTACAGTTGCAGAGGATTTCCTGCAGTGCGGGCATCCGCGTCGGCTCGATCTCCTAATTTGACGATAATTGGCGCAATGAATGGATCAAAGGGAGTGATACATTATTCCTGTTCTTTTTGAAAGACCAATGACCGAGCTGTCATCGACTTCATTCAATCACTGCAAGCCAAAATTTTGCAAGACCCTGATGGATGTGGTGTTGATCCTGATAATATCATTTACATCGTCTGCGATAATGCTCGGATACACAAAACAAGAAGTGTACAAATGAGTACTTTTCTGAGACTCGAGAGAACGTTCTGTTTGTGCTGAAGTTCTTACCTGTTTGTAGCCCTTTTCTAAATCCGATCGAAGAGGCATGGAGCCATTCTAAGTTTGAAGTTCGTGCAGATAACTTATCTGGAATGGAAATGACACATTGATCAGCAGAGTTTCTTGTGCAATGAGCAATGTAACTCCTGAGCTAGCCACAACATACACCGATCATATGATGAAATTTCTTCAGCCGTGCCTACATCGTGAGCCGATCATTGGAGAATCCGGGACAGCAGACCAACGGGAAAATGGAAAAAGATACCAACTTGCACCGGAAGAGGCAGAAAGACAATGTCGAAGAAGCTAAATCGCGAATATAAGAAATCAATAACGTCGACTTGCAAGAAGAGCAGCAGCCCAAGAAAGAAGACGCCACGTCTTCTAGCAAGACGTAGTGAACTGTGAGGATCTTTGAAGTGTGTGTATACTAAAAAAGACAATATCATTCATTGTCTCAGTTGTAATTCTATAAGTTTGATTATATGTAGAACTTACACTACTCGATGACTTATAAACAATGTTTTTAATAAGTATCTAAACTGAAAGATACTATTTCATGATTCTTCATAAAATTCTCCACTGCAATTCCAACATTCGAAAAATACCTTTTCATAAATTTCCATAATAGGCTGTTTTAAAAAGTGAAGTCAAAAACAAGAATGAAATGAAAAATGATTGAAAAAAGTAATAAACTAAAACTCAATGTAAAGATGACAATTTGAATCTGCATGATTCACTGGTTTCGACGATGCGACTAATGTGCCTCAAAATATCGGCAGAAAATAGAATTAATTTACGTCATGTAGCATTTCTTCTTTTACAGCACATGATACACATAGTAGCATCGTCCTTGATAGTAGCCATTAATTAGCCTTGACCTTGAAATCCCATTGTCACAAAAATTGCGATTTATTCTTTTAAACTATATCCGACAACAACGTAGACATGTTTACAAATTTCCAACAGCTTGTTGAAGTCAATTTTTGGAATTTGAAATCATCAGGTTTTCTCGTATTTGATCACGTTGCTTTTTTCTGCATTTGCTAGTATCAAAAATGTGAACACAATATCGATACGAACATTCCTGAAATGATCACGTATCATGTTGTTGGAAGCATTGAATGCCGAAATGCAAAGTAGGCCTACAGAAAAGAATCTCAGCAACATCGTTATTGTCTGTCACAACGCGCCATGTCACTCACAAATTGAATCGAGAGTGACAAGTGGAATTATAACGACTCAGACCATACTCAGGACAGCTAAATACAATCGAATACATTTGGAGTGTTATCAAGAGTTTTGTCAAGCAACACTTGCTAATTCCACCTACAGCAGAGACTGAAGTGATTGAACAAAGACTGAAACATCTGGATATAGTGCAAAATGCTATCTCGTCACTTATGTTCATCGTCATATCACTCTGTTGATCGACACTTGTCTTCAGTTGTACTTTTGTTGTTGACAAATAAATTATTATTATTATTAATGTACAAACATCTTCATAGGAATAATACATCCCTGATAGTAAACTAAATCAGCACTACGTTCTAGGTGTCAGAACGCGCTAGATCTTTCCCTCTCGGCATGAATTACACGTCAAAGAAAATTGTTGAAATTTTTTTCTTTATTTGACTGCTGTGATTCTCTATTCAAATGACAAGATTCTGCAATCAAAAGATATATCTCTTTATTCAAAAGCAAGATATCTTCAATCTAATGCTACAATGCTTTATTCGAATGACATAGTTCGCTAATCGAATGACTCAATTCTTCAACTGAATGACGCCTTTCTTCAATCAAATGACACTTTTCTTCAATTGAATGAACAATCCGGTATGATAGAATGAGAAGAAGCCGACAAAGCACAGATTCAACATGCTCAATTCCTTGGATGAATGAGGTTGAATGATGTTCAGCGCGTTGTGCATCAACAAGTGGTGGTACTGAACATATGGAAGGTCATGTGTAGTGTTGCCGGGATCAGTGTTGACTGGATAGACATTGCAAATATATTTGTAGCTGAAATCGAATCATCGCAATGTGAAGACAGAATTCCCATAATTCTTCCCAATATTCTTCAATCAAATGACACTTTTCTTCAATTGAATGAACAATCCGGTAATACGATTCACATTCGATGAAAGTTGACAAGTCATCTGTTGAGTTCAATCCCTTCAAAAAGCATTCCATTCTGACATAAGAAACCTCTTTCCATATATCGAATTGCATGTAATTATTTGAATTTCAGAAGTAGTCAGTTTTGGACAGAAGGCCCTGCAAAAGGGAATCGAAGGATCTCTTTGACACAGGATGTCAACATCAGGCCTGTGGCGCTTACTTACAAAAAATAGAGGAATTTTGACGCTAAAAATAGAGGAAGTGAAAAATTATTCTTTTGCAAAATTCTAACTTATTTGTGGTATCTGCAAGTGTGTTTGGAAAATTGCACAGCAAAAAACGGTTTTTCAACTCAATGAATTGTCTCTAGAACTAGTTCCCTATATACCGCTTGTCCCTCACCCCGCTAGAACCATTCAACTGAACACACATTTTTCCGTTGTAAATACTAATACTAATAAAGCTTTATATTGACAATACAACTGGCGGTATTTTCCATTTTTTCAATACTGGAAAACGATTTAAAGTTTGTTTCACAGAGACATGATTGTGAGTGGTCAGTGGACTGGTTATGAGAACATCTCAAGAATTCACAGATAAAAATTCTTATTTATTGGATAATTTCTCCTTGAAGCGGTGAGGAAACATAGCGTTTTTCTGGAATAAACACACTGAAAGCTTCTTTAGCTACAATCATCACTCAGATAAATTAAATGTCGCTGAAACTTTTCAATTAATCATTGAATGACACATGTGATATAGTGCGATGATATTTTGGAAGCTGACATTTGAAAGCATGCAAAGATTTTGAAAATTGTTCGAATATAGTGAGCAGGGAAGCCTTTAAAGTAAAATGAATACTCTAAGATTTATTGGCCTCTGATTACAAGCTGGAGCAATGCATGTTCTATAAACCGACATTACAAGTTGCATATGTGTCTGATTATACTCTTGAGAGATTATAGGAACGACATTTCAAAATGATGAACGTACAGAACGTTTTAAAGGATTTCCTTCTTTGTCATCCTGTCGCCGCAGTATTTTGTAAATTCATTATAGCTTTTGTGTCCATGATCTCTGGACAAGGGGCAACAATCCAGATCACAAATTGGCTTGAAAAATATGAATGCCAACCAGAAAACAAGGAAACCAGCTCGTAAATTTGCATTTTTCCCCAACTAAGTTCCCCCGGCGTGTGCCATAATTTTCATGCAATTTCCATTCTAGGACTTTCTATGGTATTGTTAATTTCTATGACATGAAGGGCTCATGCACCGGAAAGACTTCAAAACAGGATTAGAAAGTGGGAGCTTTTTCAATAGGTGTCCCGCAACCGCGACGTGAAACCTTTTGACATCGGCCCGAAAACTCAAGTGCTGTGATGGAGTACACTGTTTGAGTAACGATTCTGCTTTTACCCCTATGTGAATTGTCTCAAGTTGGTTTTCAGTACATTCCATGTCAATTTCGAAAAGCTGATGTCCTTCTTTTTGTGCAACAGTGTTCGGTCGGATGAACCTGAACAGTAACATTCTGATCAAATCAGACAACTGGGTGTACAATAAGTGTACTAGCGGGCCTTCCGTTTGGAAAAAACGTTCAAATTTGTCAAAAACCGATGAAACAGAGACAATGAAATGGATTTTGGCTTCGAAAGTTTTTAAGCTTTTAAGTCAATGACGGACCGACAAGCTTCGTACAGTCTGAACACAGGAAATGATAGATCTGATTGGATTTGTGAATCAGTCTTTAATGAATATTGCCTTCTTCATTTCCCCGATCGGATCACTTGATGAAGAGTCCTGAGAAAAACAAGCCCTGAACAAGAACGAATACACTGACCTGAGCATCATTAATGTAAACTCCACCTGTAAATTATATATATTAGATAACATTAAATCCATGTATAGGGACCAAAAAACACATTCAAAATCTGTTCGACGTATACTTGTATATTTTCCCTACTGATGTCTTTAAAAACGATACATCATCATCAACATTAATACATTTTTAGAGGAAATAGAGGAAATTTTCTAAAATAGAGCATTTAAGAGGAGAGGGACAAAAAATAGAGGAAATAGAGGACCTGCCACAAGCCTGCAACATGCTGACGACTGAATTTCTAGATGAAATTTGAGTGACAGCATTATCTGTCGATCAGTTATTTCACAATGAATGGAGTTAAAGATTGTGTGAACGCATAAAAAGATACACCACGAATAAAATTCACACTTGCCTAAATCATTAGACGCATTGTATTCATTGAAATAAAAGTTCATTTTCAATAAACTCCATATAGGCCTACCATGTGAGCTGTTATGTTTCATACGCTAGTTTGGCAGATTCTTCATGTTGTGTCTGGTCAGTTGTGGTCTGCAATCTAAAAATTATGCAACAGCAACAATGGTTATTTCACTCATTGAATTTGATGAGCTGTTACAAAATACAAAATCAGATCATCAGCATTGAATCAGGCCTTCAATAAGCATTTAGACGGCGCAAAACTTTGAACATTTCCATTGAAGTTGAACCTGTCTCATTTAACGTTCTTCCTATATAAAGCAATAAAGCCACTTAAACACAATCAGCTGTCCAGCTTTTTTCGTAGATGCACCTAAATGAAACCTGAAGTTATCAGATCCGAGCAAATGTTCCATCATGATCGGTCCATCCAGCAAATTTAATTTTTTTTTCTCTTTAACTTCCTGAGTCATAACGCATTGCTTGTTCTGAAGATCAGCGTCGATTTCAAGTGTGCAGAAGTGCTACACACACATCCGCGCAGCTGCACACCGAAGAGACTGTGAAAGTAGGGTAGGCCAATGGACCGAGGAGACATGATCATTGACAGTCACGAAGACCTAAAGCGAGTAGGCTAAAATTTAAACTGCAAACAAGTCTAAACCTTACACATACGATCCTCTCAAGACAGAAACTTGCATTTATGGAGAAGGCAGCAACAAAAGTTGTGACTTATGGTCAATTTCGGTTCTTATTCGACGAACCATAATCGAAAAATAAGAATTTTTCATTTGTCGATGAATAGCCATTTCAATGTTTCAGAAATAGCTTAATTTTTAGATTTATAATCTTATGATCGATACCGAGAATGAAAACTACGCATATGTCCCTAGGGAAGCGGAGAGATTTGCCGACTTCAGACACACACTGAATAAACAGATTTGTCGCAATAATGCTTTAGATTGTCCGTTACATTCCTCTGAGAAATTTAGCAACATGGCCTCATGCAGCAAGCCTCCTGATATAACAACCTTCCTGTCCCGATAAGAAACACAAGACTACAATGTGCATGACACAAAATACAATAGATCAGAACAGAGCACAAATAATGAAGATATCACAAATCAGGATAAAAATTGGATAAAAATCAGGTGAGAAAAATAGTAGTTCATATTCAAACCAAATTTACTGAAAAATATTTCGGCGCATTTAAAGCAGTCTTCTTCCATTTTTCGTAGCACTTCTTCACGAGTCTGTTCTGGACATGCTCTATAATTACAGGTCTGCTTTGCGCATTATTCTACGTTATATACTCTGTATGTACAAAAACCGACATGGATTTGAAATATCGCTCACATCGAATGTTTCACAATAAACCATTGACCCAATGCAGAAAATGGATACATAAAAAAAATGAGGCCTTTCGTTTCAAATGTCATTGTGTCAAAATAAGAGCAAAAAGAAGGAACTAGGTTGTCTTTCAGGGTAAGTCAACATTTTCTGGGAAACTGCATGGATTTTCAATGTGGCAGGTTTACCCTTGTCAGTGTCTGGAGGCTGCCATCTTATATATATATATATCGCTGTGATGACAAAGATTGTCTACGACGTGGCATTTGCACTAATGTTCATGCCTGCCGGAATCTGATTATCACAAAGTGAAGCATTAGACATTGTGTTTGGATTGAACTTTGACCTTGAGAAGTTTGTTCACCTTGAAAAATACTTTATGAACTTTTTGTTAAAAGAATACAAATTTAAGTTTTATCAGCTTGCGAAGATCTTTTTCATAGCCATCAAGTAACCCTTATTTTAATTAATTGTTGGTTTTGACCATCATTGCCACTGAGTAGTGGTGTAACTGGCATGCAGTCTAAATCTTTGTATGCATAGAGCTCTTTCGCTCCATGTGAACAAGCTCTATTTCGAACCCTTTCGGACTGACTCCCCGACCTCCGCTCCCGTTCCTGATCGCACTGTCTTAGACTTTCGTCTTACGGTAGGGTCGTCACGTCACCTGCCTGGACGCCTAGACGGCTTAGCCTACCCTCCGTTCCCCTCAGCGACTCCATCGGCTCAGGGATGCGATCCACCGTAAGTAACGCACTTGGATCAATCTGTGATGACATTGAGAAGCCTGGTCGCATGCGTGAGAACAGGCCTCAAACTTTAAAATATCAGGCCCAGTAGACCTCACATTTATAGAAACTTCGGGCACAAAAAGTTGATGGGATAATGATAAAGTAGAACCACTCATCAAACGCATGAATCTGTTACAATAGCAAACAATTAGACATCCACAGCTATTGTTTCCACCTAAAAATTTTCAAAATACACGCTGTGACGACGATTCCTAGTCTCAAACTGTTGATTCTCAATGCATGATTCGTATTTTGCATCTCACTAACTACATCAAATTCACTTCTGCAGCGGAGTTTTTTTCTCAGAAATAAAAGTTTTGGATAATCCAACGAAAATAAATGTTCGTTGATCTGTTAATTAACGCACACTTTCGATCAAGGGGAATTCACTTCTGATAAACATGTTTTTCTTCTAAATTGGATAACTAAGATGCGAAACATCATTCAAGTATCATCATCGCCAGTGCTTGTGAGATCATCCTAAAATCAAAATTATTTCTGAGAAGAAATTCGACCGAAATGTAAATTTCATGTAGTCAATTATCTGGACATGGATTCCATGATGTAACAACTCATGCATGTATCAAGAACCCAACAATCAAAATCGTTGTGACGGCGGAAACTTTGAAATTATTATGTGGCAACAATAGCCACTACCTTAATTTCCCTTTTTGCACTATGTACTTAGTGCTCAGTTCTCTCAAAAGAGATGATGTATCAATATTATCCTCTACCTCTTGAGCATCCCGAACTGGTCATTTCTGGTGCGAACTTTAAATGTCACAATTGATACGCAAGAAAACTCCGTAATAGTAGCCAATGAAAACTAATTTGAATGCACAAATCCATCGAAGAATTGAGTTGTTGTATTCTCCTAGTGTCAATCTGTACCTTTGATGATTTCACATGAAAGACTAATGATAAGGATGGTTACAAATAACAAGCAAAGTTAGAATACAAAATTGATGAATACAAGTACAAGCATAGCCATAACATGCTAAAAAATAAACAAATAATCAAATCAAACTTTACACAGGACTCAGCCACAACCCAAGCAATAGCGCAATACCACCTGTAGACCAGTCATGCACAAAAACACACGCTCAACAGATCAATTCATCATAGTTGATTGTTAAAACATAAAATGGCTTTCATTTTTGCGATTCTCTTGCATGGTATCGGAATTTTATATTCTCATAATTAGAAATGATTATAGATTTCACTACGACTGAACTGAGCCTATTGTCGACTAAGGGCTATTGCCACTTTTGAGTTTCAGATGCGCAAGTAGAGATGTGACGCAAGATAGTGGGTCCGTAATAGCCCGTTGCATTTTAAGTACAAGGCATGATTTTCAAAAGGAGGACCGGTGGACCTATGGAAAAAAATCACAAGTGCCATTGCCAGGGGGCAGGGGCTTGCCCCCCCCCATTGAAAAATGGTTATCATAGAATCTCATTCAATACTTGTACCTATGCGCCCTTATCTATGACACTTATAAGTTGTAAGAGATTTGTATACAACCATAGAGTAGGGATATATAGGTAGAGTGTCGACTCAAAAAAGTATCTGTATACAGTGAAAATTTTTATATGAAAGATTCAGCTTTTTGCGGAGATTACGTTCCCGTGGTCCAAAAAATTATTTGAGCACTTTTGAAAAAAGTCAAAATTTTTCAATTTATATGCTACCTAGATGACTCTCCTAAATCAGTAGTATGAAGCAAGTTTGATATCAAAAGGAATGAATATTTGCTGATAAGCATCCTAACAAAGCTAAAATCAAGCTGATTATGAAGGGAATTTTCATAATCCGTATTATTATGGAAGTCTTCATGAAAAAGTTGAAATTTCAAGTTTCTAATTCAATTTTCACCGGCATGATTTTGTGATTAACTAAATTCATGTTTCATTTCTTGAATCCGAGTAATGATGTGGTACCATTTACATCTTTCAAAGTCAATTGAAATCATTGTCTTTGATTCTGTTATCTTGCTGTACCAGTGGCAGGTTGCTGAAATTTAGGTGGGAGCCTATAAATTCATGTCGGAAACAATGCTATGCAAAAGATAATAGAACTAAAGCTTGTTAAGGATTACAGGAAAAGGGCGCTTAAAATCTTTATATTGAGATTCTTTGAAATTGCCTAAGATGTGGGCGACAGTTCATGTTTGCCCTGTTCTCCTTAGTCTTGTGCTGTTCTATGAGTCCTGCTGAGACTCTATTAGTGCACCTGAAGGCGCTATACGATCACCATTTCCCCGTGAGAACTGTTGGATTTCGTTCGTCGGACCCACCATGGATGTCGCCTACTCTGAAGATCCTCATTGATGATCGCGACCAGACCCATCAGAATCAAAGTGTTTAAATATATCAAGTGTGGAAACTCCCCACTACTCTAATGTATTTTTAGTGGCGACAAATCTACGGACAATCTGTCTACGGATAACTATGTAATTTTTTAACCACTTCATAGTTTTGGCATAGCTATTCAGTCCCTTCCATTCAATATTTCAATACTATTTTGTTGTCAATTGCGATATCAAATGAAGCTGCTTATAAGAGCTGGCGAAAAAGTAATATCATAGCTGTCGCCACAAATCAACCATTGATTCCATACTTCCCTTATATACTTACTTTGATCAGAATAATCAGCATCAGAAGTATCTACGATTACGTCGAGAAGTCACTGACCTCATGAGGCACTTAAAAGCATCGTATTTCATGAAAATAGCGAATAAGAGCTCTAGAGAAACCTGGAACGCCATCAAACTCCTGTCGAGGAGCATTCACGTGAAGAACTCCAATGAAGAGTATCCGTTCCATGATGACTTTCATATTTACTTTGCATCCATTTTACAGGACTCTTCTAGTTATCCCATCATTTCATCGGATTTACCGAGTCATTCGCTTGTTCTCAGTGAATCAGAAGTTAGCGCACATCTTTCGAGTTTGAGACGGAAAGCAGTTGGGCCGGATGGAGTTCCTCACTAGATTCTTCAGGAATCTCCAATGGCACTGTCTCCGGTAATCACTCACATATTTAACGAAAGTCTTTAGAAAGGTGTCGTCCCGCCGTGCTTCAAAGCGTCCATCATCACACCGGTCCCAAAATGCAGCAAACCATCATCTGTGTCCGATTTTCGACCCATGTCGATGCTGCCTATTCTTTCAAAGGTACTAGAGCGCATCGTCGTTCAAAAATGGATTATTCCTTATACTCGAAATCAGATCGACGAGTCACAATTTGCTTACATTCCCGGACCTGGTAAAGGTGCGACATGTGCCCTCACCCTATTAAATCACCGTGTGCTGACTCACCTCGACGCAGGATCTGGAGCAGCACGACTATTATCTACAGACTTCTCAAAGGCCTTCGACAAACTAGATCATTCATTGATTCTCTCGGCGTGGATTCGACTGGGTTTACCGCTCAGGCATGCTGTTTGATCAAGCACTTTATCTCCAACCGCACACAAAGTGTGAAATTCAATGGTGAGGTTTCCTGGCCGTCTTCAGTTACAAGCGGTGTTTCCCAAGGCAGCGTTATTGGGCCAGTGCTGTTTTGCATAGCCGTCGACCACTACAGCCCCAAATTCAACAACTCCAAACTTATTCGTTATGCTAAATACTTCTCTCTTCTCCATTTCATCAACAACTCTATCGAAGACAGACTTCAAGCTGAGTGGGATGGCTTTGAGGCTTGATCGAAAGACATAGGACTCCCACTCAATCATGAAAAGTGTAAGATTATGGAAATTATCACAAACAAAAGTCTCAATCTCGCCGGTGTGTCGACCTCAGGCGGTTCTGCCCTTTCTCGGATTGACAGCCTCCCATTGTTTGGTGTTATCCTTAGCAGTGATTTGCGGTGGGACTGTCATGTGACTAAAGTCATAAAATCAGCCTTGGTCTAAATGTTTATCATTCGCAACTTACGAAGATCAGGATGTCCGAAGGAGTGCATATTCAACGTCTACATTTCCTGCATCCGCAGCACTTTTCTGTGTGCCTTTCCTGCCTTTTGCAACTTGCCTGAGACACTGTTTTTCCCAGCTTGAAAAAGTTGAGCGGAGGGCGCTTCGGATTGCCGGAATGTCGGTGGACGCCAAGAATGATACTCTAAGGACCGCCGGTGACAAGCTATGTGACAACCTATTCTGACAGATTGCATCCAACGACGCCCATTGTCTCCGCATCATTTTTTCCCTCACCCATTAAGATCGAGGTTGAATGTCTCCATTATGCGGCCTAAAGCACGCTGCAAAAGACTCGGTATATCCTTCATCACGTACTGCCCTTAGCCCAATTTTCTTAACATCTTTCTATTTTTTCATGTAATGTGATCATCGATTAATTTGAGACAATAAATATAATTCTATTCTATTCTGTTGCATGATTGAATACAGAATGTATTGCAAGCCCACTATTGAAAGAAACTAATTCAAAGTGGCACTGAGCCAGGTCCCTCACGTATCCGGTTGACTATGCGCAGACAGAGAAGAAACGTCTTCCGATCACTGACGTTTCGTTCACCGAGCACCATCATGCACAGATCCGAAGAAACTAGTCAAAATAGATTATCACTCCTTCATCTCCAAAATGAAACCATTTATGACCAAAACAGTGATATCAGGTGCGCACGTAGTGGAAAAAGATCCCAACATTGGATCAGTGGAAGAATGTCGGACGTGTTCAATCTTCTTGCCTCAGATAGTAGATGCCTAGCTCAACGGTAGCCAATGATCTTCAAATGATGTTTGAAACTCAGTGTAGCATGTATAGTAAAGAAACTTATGCGGTTCTCTATCTTGAAATGCCATCCGTTGCTTATCCGTGATGGCATTGTGAGTAATACCTGCACATCCTCAAAACCCAACTCATGCCAACCATGAATGAAATTAATGAAAATCATCAAATTCATAGAAATTTCAGACCACTCGACTCCATTCTATCGGGTCATAGTACTAGTGGCAAAATATCATTCTACAAATGTCGTGAATTCTGTAGAAAAACTCTTGCAGATGTTTTAAAAATGCTTTAAATGGCAGTACAAGCGAATATTCGAAAATTGATTGATGGTGAAATTGATTCGGAATTGATTGATACACAGTTGAACGTAGTGGAGGTCTTGAACCATCGATGTCCGAATGAAGCGTCTCTATGTAACCTCACTAATCAACGCATGCAAAAAGATTGAATTTGAGCTGACATCTGCAGAGGAGCCATACAAAACTTGACTACATAGCGTAACTGCGGCCAATTAGCATTCTATGGGTGGGTACTCAAAGCTATTTTCACAGAGAGCACATTAATGGTAATTTGAGGCATTCAAATAAAAGGACACCTTTAGAGCGATTTTTTGACTATCTAAAGACTATCTATGATTTTTCTGTCTTAAGACACGCATTAAGATAGGACGAAAATCCTCGACAGACTTGGATGGTTTACCATTGTTGGTTAGCAGAGAGTCAACGTACTATCTGCACACACGACAACGAAACAACACCTAACGGTATTTCCTTTTCACCTCTGAAGAATTGTACGCGAGATAGGTCTCAAGAAAATCTGCTGCAAGAAAAGGAGAATTAAGAAGAGCTGAGTCAATCAAATCAGTTTTAAATCTCAGTCAAATTAATCAAACAAGTAAATTAGCATAGACCCGAAGGAATATCCAAAGTAAGTACATAATGCACGATTTTCCAAGGCTTTTTTTTTCTTCGGTCATTATTTGTCATAATAACCTCGAGCCTTCGGCTCTCGGTAATTATAGCAATTAATGACCTCAAATCTATGCATTATCTATTACATAAGGGAAATGAATCATAAGGGCAGTATGGAATCAATGGTTGATTTTTGGCGACAGCTATGATATTACTTTTTCGCCAGCTCTTGTAAGCAGCTTTATTTGATATCGCAATTCACAACAGAATAGTACAGTATTAAAATTTTGAATGGAAGGTACTGTATAGCTATGTCAAATCTATAAAGCAGCGAAAAATTGCATAGTTATCCGTAGACGTTTGGAAGACAAAAGCATAAATGAAGATCCATTTCTGTGGTTAGAATGTTGGAGTTAAGCACAAAAGTGTTGCTAAAATAGCAAGCAAACTTTCTTTTCTTCTCATTCCAGGAAATATTTGTATTAGATGTATCCTTAATATGTAGATAAACAATATCTGAGAACCAAATGACACAATTTCTCCACTGCTTCATCTGTAAAGCCATACCATTCAGAGCTTACACGTTCAACATCAAAATTGATGTGCAAAATGAATAATAATGTGCTAAATGAATAATTATAATTTAATAATATAGTGAATTTCATGTAGGAATCCCGAGAAAAATGAATTTGTCACCAAATATTTTAGCCCCAGGACTTCTTGAAATTGATGAATATAAATATCTGAAAAGTATCTTGGCGAAAAAAGATGGCGGATTTGTCGCCACTAAAAATACATTGGAGTAATGTGGAGTTTCCACACTTGATATATTTAAACACTTCGGGAATATCAGCTTCCTCTTTCACAACCGATGGTTCGAATCCATCAACCACAGTGCAAAGGTGGTTCATTGGAGGGTTCAGTGATTGATTTTGAACTGATGACGACTACATGATCTCACCCACAGTAGAATGTGGCAATCTGCACTGGCGACTTGAAGAGATGAATTACGGCATGGCATTCTCATGCCTGTAAGATTTTAATTCCTTTGTGTGACTTGATGCAGCAGAAATTCACAGCAAGAGTTGTACATCATTGATGTAGACTTCATCATCTTCGCATAGAAAGGGTTGATAAATAACGTAACCGAAAAAAATACAGTTATTGTCAAATTATTTGTCACTTATTTGTCAAATAATGTAGGGCTTTTCATCATCAATGTTTGTGAGGAGAGTTGTCTTTGTTACAAAAATATTTTGAATTGAATAAAATTTAATGTTACTTCTTGTATTGAATGCACAAAACATTCAGTCATCATGTCAATTTTACATCAATGCATAATTATCATGCAAAATGCATTTATCAGCATGTTTTTATAGCAAATTCATTGCATTTAAAGTTTCGCATAAAACTTGCAATACTTTCATATGCATTTAAAATCCGCAAAAATTAGCGACTGAATTCAATTGATACATTCAGAATTTCATCAAGGTTCTAGACGGTTTCAAATGTATTGAAAATGTCCACGAGGTAGTGGCAGTGTGATGCAGTGATATTTGAGGTAGTAGTCAGACAATGTCATAAATAAAATGTACTTATTGACGATGAACAATGGAATCGATTCAAGTGCTTCACATTCATTTAGAAGATTAAAATTATTAACTAGAAAATTCTACATTTCTTAAGTTTTGCTGGAAAAGCATCGTGAGATAGTTGTTGAGTATGCTGCAATAGCGAATGATCTATATTCTATTGAAATACACTATGGCATGATTATACTATCTTTACTATGAAATGTAACCAATTTTGTTGACTCGAATCAAACTGTCGAAGGGCTGGTAATCACCCATTTCGAGAAGGTAAAATTTCATTCTCTATCATAATGCTGACATCTGCAAAACATTTGTAAAGTATAATTAAGAACATGATTAAAGTTAAAAGGCTGACGGAATGACTCCAAAGAACTCCGATACCTGAGAGTCGAAGAAAGAAAAGAAAGTAAAAATTACTTTTATGCATTGGAAATAATAAAATCCCTGTTTTATTCATCCTATCAAAAGAAAATATCTTCCGTTTGACTGATAAAATTCTTGGTTCATTTGCGCATTTACTCAAGTTCAATGAGGTCAGTTATCCAACGCAAGACATTTATGCTGATGCTAGTGGCATTCCAAAGCACTTCATGACTCACCTCATTTTAGCTGTATTAAGCAGAGACACTGATTTTCCACTGCTCAAAACAAAAATCCTGCTTTCTTCAGGTCAAAACAAAATAGGCCTCTTATGTAAACAGTGCAGCGACGTATTCACTGTTTGATCTATACTCTATTACATGCAATGCAGGATTCGTTACAGAATTTTCGCATTTATTAACGCTACTCACATAATTAAGTCAGTAGCCTAATTTAGCTCATGATAAATTCCTGAAATAATTTGTAGTTTGAACCGAGTCGCAATATGAATATTTCAGATAATGTATTTAACTGGTCTTGTGTATGTATTCCCAATGTTGATTATTATTTGTTGCCGGTGTAGTATGATTACAAGTAGCCTAGTCTGTGGTATTGAAAGCATTCCAAAAATGACATTTGCTCAGTGTTTCAAAAGAACTTGTGATGTTTTTATGGGTCCTACAAAGATAAGTGTTATAACTATGCACATTCGCCTAAATTCAGCATGTATTTATCACTTTCAAGCGTCCCGACGATCGAAATGACAATTTTCAACTGTTGATATTAAAAGCCTATAGGAACCGCTGGAAAATGAGTTTTAGACTGCAAAGTTCTAGTGATTTTTCTAATTTCTGTGCTCAAACAGGCAGATTCTGTAACTTTTTATACATGTGACAGGAAATAGGTATCTGTGATGCAGACAGTGTTAGAGATGGGAATTCAATGATCCCCAGCCAACCTGACGACGTTGCATTAGACCTGTATTAGTATAATTAAAAGTGGTCAATTGCAACCGTTCGCCTTGCCGGCATGAAAACGAGCGTCTCTTAGATAATGCAGTTCTCGATATTAAAGAGGGCCGGATTTTTGAATGTTTTGAGCGTGTCTTTTGATAACCATAAAAACTGATTTGATTACGGAAATAGAGCTCTTGTAAGGCCGATAGCAGGCTATTGTAAGTTTCAAAGTCGCATGTTGATATTGCATCCTCATCATCGGTTTAATGTTGTAGTATTGAGCTGTGCAAGTCAGAAGCTCGAATTCGTCATAAGATCTCACAAAATCATATGAAATAATCATTGTGAATGTGTCTGCGACCATTTCCATTAGATTTGTCGATGAAAGGTTTAATTGAGGAGCTGGGGTGGATCCCACTGCGTGCATCTCCGTTTTTGCGAGAAGCGGGCGCGGGCATGTACTACAATAATATCTTAATCTGCGAATGTATACCTGGTCAGCTTATCTTCCTATCTTCACACGATGGAAAAGTTTTTAGGCTAAATAACATAAACAAATTACAGTAGACTAAAACAATTCCGTAGGAGCGCGCATAAGTCCAATCTTTAAAGGCTGTATGTACCAATGGGTTGCTCTAAGAATAAACGCAGCAACTATCGCTTGCATTGTTTCGCGATTTCAGATGTGAGAACACCCTGCATTGCCAGCTTTTCTCGGAAAGAAACCAATGTTTGCCAGAAACTTGACATACTACGCTCAGGAGCAATAACTGACCTGCGGGCAACGTGGGCAACTGTGTGGGTACGGGTAAGCTCTCGGTCATGCCCGCTAGGGTGCGGGAGCGGGCTCCACCCCAGTTGATGAACATGAGTTGTTTTGAGAAAGCTGCAGCAATTATGGCTACAGTATGCCTATTTCCGCGTAATTTATCTAATGTGTTGAATTGAAAGGTCATCCCTTTTTCTTGTTTGTGCACATGTCCGTGACTTGTTTTCATTTCATAAACAAGAACTTTACTTCCACTTCTATGCAAAATCTTCGCATAGACAACACGACCGTAATCTGATTTTGATCTATGAATTTCGGGATCTGGTAGGCTTTAACCTATGTAAAATTGGGTTATATTATCTGGTATTTTGAAATTCGCTTTGCTTAACACTTCACGCAAAAATTGGGATCTAGAAGTGTTAAAGCAAACATCTTTTTGTCAATTCCCTCAGCACGCCGACCATTTTTCAAGTGATTGTTATCATAAATGAAGTAGTGTAACGTTGGAAATTTGAATTCCGAATGATAAGGTGACTCATTTCTGTTGAAAAGACCACTTTGGAAAAATTCTTGCTCGATTTTCGGGATTTAAATTTTCATGATTTCTTTACATAAGTCATTATGACAACAATTTGAACAGCATTCTGTACATTGAAGGTGCGTGGTTTTATCTCACACTATGTGTATGTTCACTCAGCGGTTATCTATGAATCCCAAAACATTTCAATTTGAATATGAAATCTGTTTAGTTGTCTGTCCTATGAATTCCTAGGTAATGAACGAGGCCGAAGGCAAAGTAGATTGATGACGTAAACAATACATCACAATGATCCACAATATGAAATATTGATTAACTTCTTTACTGTATTATGATACCGTTTGTAGCTCATTCTAGTCTACAGCCAAAGCATCATATCTACGCTTGCAGTTCTACAAGGAAAATTGCGCCAAGACAAAAAGCCATTGTCATTCACACTGAATGGAAAATAAAGGAGCTAACTTTGTTTTCACTATATCTCCCCCCTAATAAATATTTTTTTGATAATAATAATAATAATAAAGATATATCTTTAAAATAAAAATATAATCTTTTATAATATCTTTTAAATATAAATATATTTCCCTAATAAAATGAACGGTGAAATAACCGGCAGATTGCATAACCCTTGTTAAAATGAACAAAGAACTGAGTGATATGAAAGTGGTCCTATTCGGATGCCCTGCATCTGTACAATTTTACATGCATGATTTGTACATAGAAATGCATCTATATCCCTGCTTCTCTATTATAGAGCTCGTGAATGCTTGAGTGATCCAATTCTGTGGTTTCTCAGGCATTGCATCAATGCGTTTTCCAGCGCTCTATGTTTATATGTTCTTGGATAGTATAATGGAAGTAGAATGATTATCTATGGTGTCGCTAATTTCTATTGTCCATAGAAGTAGATAATAGTAGACTTTCTATAGTATTGTTAATTTCTATGCTATGGCCAGTGCAAGTGCATGCCTGGAGGTCGGATATCAATATTATCAAAGATATTTCAATGAATCCGACCTCAATGTCAATTTCCATGATATGGCTACTCTGGAACAAGATCTCCTTTATCTGGAACATGCATGCGCACATGCAAGTCGATACTTCTTTCTGTTTCTCTTAGACCTTGACATAGCATTTTCCTATGACATTAGGCTTCAAATCAAACGTGATATTTTGTATTGAAATTCAAATTCAAAGCTGATGTCAACAGGCAACATACAGATTCCAGTTTGACTTCATTTTTACAACCTCCGAGGTCTCGGGTTGCAGATATGACTGCATCAGTCGAAGATTTTCGCCTCTACACCATAAAACTTGATTGTGTTAGGAAAATGAACAACTTATATTTTAACGAACATCCTACTTAGTTTTGAATAAAATATGGATCCATTGTAACTACTGGTAATTGTAGTAACTACGAAGCATAGTCCAACAACAGTATAGTTCAGCATTAGTTAATCACCAATTCCTTGCTACAAATATGACAAGTAGATACAATGAATCAGCGTTCAAACTTTGATAGGATGTTTGTTGAAGTAATCTGATTCTCTGTTGCAATTTATACCATATGGTGTAGAGGTAAAAAGTTTCAGCTCATGAAACTTCGCATTTAGCTGCATTTTGCTACATTCTATTACTTTGAAGATAAGTTCGTGCAGAAATATTTTCACTGCGACTGAGATCCCCGAATCCACAGGAGATATTACATTTACTCCATGCAACGAAGTGATCATGCAGTCAATGTTTAAATAACTTCTTAATTTCAAAAATGCAGCCCATGAAATGTGACAGTTGAAATTCAACAAATCGTTGTTATAACATTCCATTTGTCTGTCATCTTCGAACAGCATCTAATTGAAGACGACAGACAAATCTCAGAAATGATGTTTTCCATGAAGATGTTTCTGTCGACTTCAACAGGCTGCTCTAGTGCGGATGAACATGTACGTGTGATGAGATTGCTACGTAGCCTATATGCTTGTCCATATACCCTATATAAAAACTTGTCCATCCTATTAAAGTCTCTAAGAATATTCATCATTTCTGAGATTTTTCTGATAAAAATGCGCACGTTCCAACAATAGTGTACTACTTAGCATTTTCAGTACATATCAACCTGGGCTTCAAATCCATTTAATCAGTAGGCCTGCGTCAATGCTTTTTTCACAACAGTGAACATGGACATCAATCTGAATCGTGTGCTTAATTAGAGTTTCTGTCGCATAGGACCGCAAAAATCGTTAAAAGCACAATAGTATTATTGCCAACTCGGGGCACTGTCATATCATGGGAATCCCGAAGCAAGAAAATATTGTTCTCTCCAGGGATGGAAAGATCCCTGGATAATCGATTGATGCGATGCTGTTTCCAATTGTAATTCTGAAATAGAATTCACCACTTCACAAAACCTGACAAGCCCGGACAAGCCTAACCATCTCAATTCAAATAACCAGCATGGTTAATCTAGGCATTATATTATACTCATTCTATTCGACTTGGTAGACGGAACTTTTCCGTCCTAACCCATCTAATTTATATTGAAAAAATGCGGGAGTTCCCAGCGAATAAATTCCCGTTCCGTAAAGCAGATGCTTTTCCAACACATTATGGCATTTTCATAAGTTCTAACTGTCGTCTTTTTGATTTCATTTTCATGCTTTTGAATTTTATCTACATATCTCTGCATTTGACCTGCTTTATGTACCTGCTTATTCCACCGTTATATGAATTAAATAGTGACTATATAAATTAATACATCGGGAGGGATCTCTGACAACCAATAAGATTCAAGACAATATTCAGTTATACACTGTAAATGCTCAATACCAATCACATACGAAGGATGCATAACAAAATTTATTTTGGTATATTTCTGTATCTATGTGTATGCTTTTTGCATCTAATTTCAATTGTGGCATGCTTTACATGCTAAAGCGATACCAGAACAATGTTAAAGGAAAGCATCAATGATGTCTAAAATATGTTGATTTGAGGCCTCCTGTCAATAAAGATCACACTTATGTTGTCTAGTACTTACTACTGTTTTGCAAGTAGTGAGATAATGACATTCAAGAGTCAAACTAACAATACTGAATTCGGTTTCAATACAGGTAAGTCTAAGGCATTTCATAAATAATCAATAACTAGGCCTATTCAACCATCAACAATTATACACTATGTAATTTTGGAACTAAGCATAGTATAAATCCGAAAAAACACATTATAATTCGTGAACGCAAAAATGGTTATGTTTGAGATATATAAGTCGACATAGTTGCACGAAAGATATCGCTTGATTGAATTGATGTTGATCAGCTTGGCTCATAAAGTAGACCGAACCAAACGTCGTGCTAATGTTACTAGGCAAGTAGCAACGACGACATATAGCATAAAATTCACAATAAATCTAATCTAGTTAAATACCACACTATCAAAAAAGAAATATTCACGACTGCCATTACTGAAAGAGGTTATTTAACAGTAGCATATAGCATATATACATATATACATATACATATATATATATATATATATAATTCCAAATAAACCCGGTTGAAAAATGAATCAAAGCACTGTTTTTACTTCCCTGACCGGTTTCACCTCATCTTGGAGGCTTGTCAAAGGGAATGAATATATTAAACAAAAAGCAGCATACAAATTCAAAATTAGCATTTGTTGAGTTTAGGCCTCAACATAGAAATAAAAGCATTCTCTTTACGCTCACGCTGTAATTTTGATGCGCTAGGACTTAACTTATAGATAGGAGCCGCTGTGAATTTCATTGGTAATTTATTGGCGCACATAGAGATGTGTCGGCTCATGTTCAGTATTGCATATCTTGTGTGTGTTATATGTTGTCTATGTACTGTTAGGCGGTTTCTAAACATGTCGCCTGTTTGCCCAATACAGAATTCGTGGCAACCTCCGCATCTTATTACATAAATAACATTTTTTGACTGGCAATTCATGTTGCTCTTCGCATAAAACGTTCTCTCTTGGCCATCTACATACAACAAAACTCAGTTCTTTTCCTGTTATCGAAGTCGAGCAGGCTTGGCATTTTGATTCATTGCACTTTTCAATGCCTGTTATCGCTATTCTGTTGTTTCTTCTTAAAATGCTTAACAGTGATTTTGGTTGTTTGTATGATCTAAAGAAGTTACAATGTTTAAATGAGTTTTTCGGAGAATTACGTTGACACTCTAAATATATATATATATATATATATATATATATGCAATATGCATATTGCTATGCGACTTAGCTCTACATACGAAAGACGCACGAATGAGGACGAAATTGCATCGGGTCTCTTATGTACAACATGCCAACAACTCGCATTTCATTGTAAAACAGCCAATCACAGATAGAATAGTCGCTATGCCAATCACATACGAAAGTAAGTGAGATTTCGAATGAAAAATATAGCAGATCTCTGTAAGCAAACGAGAATCTCGTATCAACTTATGTTAGTTTAATGTTAGGTTCAAATTGTATATGAATTTGGTATATGTCTGTATGTAATTTTCGTATCCATCGATTTACAGTGTACCGTAGAATGATTTTATATTTCAGCAAAGCTGATCAGAGATTTGAACTATAGTATAGCGATGACAAACTAGTTAACCCTCCACACTTTCTCGGTTGCTGTCATATTGACTATTTGCATTATGAGAGGCATTTCATCCCCATGAAGTTAACATATGCTTACCGGTTTTGGGGGAACTCGTAATTGCTACTAGATTATGCAAGATCTTGCAAAGAAAAAAGCGAAGAACACAATGCGAGCGACGCTGGCTGCCTAAATTTTCACTATCACAACAATTGCCACATCACTTGCAATATCAAGCACAAAGTCTCATAACTCACTCAGGAATTGCAACTTCATTCTCATGGAATTCTCATATTGAGGCATGCCTAAATTTAATCACCCCTTACACTTGCGAGAAGAAGGATTAGTTAATCAGAGAAATCTGTATCAAGTTGCTATGAACAATTTATACATCAATTTTATCCGGCTGTACGTAGGACGAGATTGAAATTAGGAGTACAAATTCATACATAGCTATTTTAAAGATGCAAATTTGTTGTAGCTAAAATATCATGGTAAATTGACATAGAATCTGATGATGAACTAGTTCATAAACATGTCCTGAATCGTTGACAGGGAAAGATTTATTCATAGAAATTAACATTGCTATAGAAAGTCCTACTAAATGATGCTGCTGTTTACTTTTATGGATACAATAGTTATCGTTATGAACTCCACGATCTACCATGGACTCCTAGAGATATAACACCTGGACTGAAAGGTTGATTGATCAAGTGTACGATACAAGGCTGATATCACTGCATATACAGTACTTTGACGCGAGGTAATGAAAGACACCCGTCTCAAGGCATAAAAACTGATTATGCGTCAAATCAAGCATATAGCCTTTTTTCAGCATTCAATACTTACTGAGTACGATAATGAGTAGGGAAGAACAAAGCAAGTTGAAAGATAATGCCGGAGCAATTAGACATACACGTACAATTAAGAAGGATATCATCATCGATATTCATCTATTAAAGTTTGTGAAATGAATTCCTTTTTTGCTATATATCCTAGTTATCAATTGCACATGTAGGCCCCCTGTTTATATGTTTATATATTTACTTGTCATCGCTTTTGATAATTAATGAACATTTTCTCAAATGCACGCTAGTATTGGAAAACTATTCAATTACCCATAAATTCGGAAATTGTAGTCAAACAGCTGAATGACTGCTTAACTTGGCTATCTTCATCTTTGAAGCAATCGCTTTGTGCTTTACATTTGATGTACAAATAGATAAATTTCTTGTCAAACCCTTCATCAAGGTATTGAAGAAGCGATGAATCACGTACATGAATAAATTGTGTCCATGTGTGCACAAGTCCTGCCCGATAACTAAATTCGTGTACTCGTCTCGTCGATCACTCGTTCGACTATTCGCCGAAACAGTTGTCTTTGTTCGCAGCATTTGTCCCATTTCATCAGAAGCCGCATCACTCCTCCATCTTTGAAGTAGATCTATAATCTCTTCAGCATAATTTATGGTAGTGTCAGTCTCCTTCGAGTCTGCAAGAAATTTTGTCCTTGCTATCAAGTTTAACACTTGTGAAAACGAAGAAATCTTAGAATTGGCAGTAATGTCACAATAGTTAGACTTTGGTATCAGCTTGTTATCGATGAGGATAGAAACACTCAAATCGCACTGAATGATCAAAGTGGCCTTTAACTGTGGAATGTCGTTATCTGTTTCAATGTAAAATAAGTAGATCGAATTATCAATAGTTTTTGACAGAAATCCCAAAGGTACACAATTATCATAAGAATGTCTCATTTCGATGTCATCTAAATCAGTTACTTCATCACTTGATAAAAAGTCCTTCGATTTACTCTCAAGAATAGCAGCAGAGCGTTCAAGCCTTTTCGCTGAGGTAGCGGACGTCATTCTTGCGGTCGTGGATTTTGAGGAAAGATATGCAGGAGCATTAGGGAAGACACTAGGGATCGCAGTTGTTTTTAGTTTCCTTCTATTTAACTTCTGGTGCAAACTTTTCGATCGCCGTTTGTTCGAATCGTGTCGTTCCTCGATGAAATCGGAATCTACGAAATGCAAGGAGCACATTCTTGAATGTTTAGTCACTTTAAAATTTTTAATTGGGTTCCGAGAGATCCATTTATTTAGTCTTTCTTTGTCATATATTGGGTATTGATGGAAAGTGATGCATTCGTCTCTTCTTTGAGAATCGTAGCCACTGCGACAACCATACGCGGAGCACTTATTTGGCATTTTATGCGTCTCTACCAGAAGTGTGATACTCTGTCGACGTCAGCCTTGTATCGTACACTGCAGTCAGCAGTTTTATGCTGCGTTTCAGTCCAGGTGTTGTATATATCTAGGAGTCCATGGATGTACATAGGAGCTTATGGGTTGAGCTTATAGAACACATTATTATATTATATCACATTATTCACAGACATCCCTGGTACGCATAAGCATAAAAGTAGACAACTGCAGAAGTAGCACTATCTATGGTTCTGTTCATTTCCATTCTTAATCAAAGTATTTCTAAATGGCAAATCAAAGGTTTGTGTGCCATTCTTTATCCATCAATGCTGAGTGGCAACTTTTGCTGCAAATGTTGATCCGCTTCTTCTGGCATCGCTATCCCCAGTACGCCCAATTAAGTGACCAAACTGAAGGGGAGATCAACGCAGTTCTACAGGTACTGCTCCCGACCTCGTACGATGCCTAGAATCCCTGCAAATTGTATTTTGAGTGTTCAAAAAGCTCTAACTTTTGAATGACGCGCTAGTCATCAACGGGCTAAGATTGAGCATTTTTTTGCTTTTTGTGTTTATTGCTAATTTTTTATTGAAGAAATAGATATTTTACTTGAGGATGAGAATGGGCAACAAGTAGCCGAAATATCCTGAATAATTGTGCTCAATACACAAATTGACCACACAATATAAACTTGGAATTTCCGAAACTGATTAATAATGAACATCAAACAAAGGCATTTTCTGTCAAGTTAATTTCTTGCTCATGAGCATAAATGGGGAACGATCACCGACAACGCACCCGTCAAAAGATCCGGAAAATTGATCAGCATAAAATAATACATGTTTTTTTCTATTATTCACTGATTATTACCTTAGCTGTCTTCCAAAATTGTATGTTTTTTATGTGAATAAATCAATTGATTGTTTCCATCGAATAAGACGCTGTTTTGAGTTACTAAAACTCTGTGGGACGGAATTTGATAACTATTGATGCTATCATTTTATACATAACTTTAATAAAGGCCAGTTTATCTGATGTAAAGTATACGTACCACCCAATAGATAATTTGGCATAAAGGTTTTCATAAATCTCTAATTCAACAAAGAAAAATATTGTGAAATGTCAATCTGGGGGACGGAATCGATAGACTTTGGTTTTTGAGAATTTGTATTTTTGGGCAAATCCAAAAAACTCCTAATTCAGTGTCTTTGGTCAGTCAGAGACATGCAATGACCTAATTTTTTTAGAACAATACAATGTTTGTTGTATCTGATCCATGCGCATTTTAGATGCAGTTGTCATTAACTTTTGATATCGACGTGCTCAAAGTTCGAAACTGGTGTAAATTCGTATGTCCACAGCTTCGAGTACTAATTTTCGGTGTGTATATAGTCATTGTTACTATCGAGTTAATGATTACCAAAATGCATTAAGATATTGTTAAATACACACAGTTATCCGAAATATTTTTACTTCGGAGTATGGATATCTAATTTTCACGAAAATTGATAACATGTGCCTGTCCACAGGTTCAAATGTCCGACGTCTACATGTCAATGATATCAATAGGTAGAAAGCTTCATTTTCAGACTCAGATGCGTGGATGCATCCACAGAATAACATATTGTCATATCATAGCCGTTAATCAATGATTTGCTGAAAAAATGAATTCTTATGCAAAAAATCCAATCTTGCTGAGCACAAAATGTCACATAATCGACGCCAATGTTGTAGAGATTCTGGAATATTGAACAAGATTGACCACTTTTAAATCATACGTGCTAGTAGCCCCACTTTTTGCGCAACGAATGACAGTAGAACTTTCACTCTCACTATTTTGTTTTCGTGCTAAATTGTTTGATAATAGCACAAACTGTCACATAACCGACGCCATCGGTTATGTGACAAGAATTCAGTGGAAAAACATTATTGCAGGCTGACCACCTCATAAATATATCAGTCCCTCTAATGAATGCATTTATCTTCATATGTATGTTTTAAGGTGATTCGATTGAACTCAAGGACAGAACTCGCACATGTACGTAATTTTGGTGCAAAATAATGTTTGTCAGTAAAGCTTAGTGAGTAGCGAAACATAGGATGTTCATTTAATCAGCGATGATTGTGGTATTCCGGTTAACCTTTTTATGCTTTCGCAATTCTCATCGCATTTTGTGACTCAGAAGGCCTATGTTCGTAGAAGCTTTAAACAAGAAAATAGTTTTATCTGCATAAGACACATGCAGTACATGCATGCCTACAATAGTGTAGCACATGCACCCCTACAATAAGTCTGTAACACATGTACTCCTACTACTACATGTAGGCCCATGCAGCGTAGGCATGCAATGCAAACTATAATATGTTGGCACGTGTAGGCTTATAAATCTGTAGTAGTATTAAGATCAGCATGATGGTTTTACTGGCATGCAATACTTACAGCACATGTTTGCCTACAACTTTGCATTATGTAATTGATGAAGGAAATATTGCGAAATGTTGAGTGACTAAACACTCAATTTTGCTTTTCCTGGCCGTTGAAATCATTTTCTCATAAAGTTCAAATACAGAATCATTAATCAGATGGCATTTTCTCTTCCATTTTTATGCAGGTCTAATTTTTGTACTACTTTTGTTTATTTCATTCCATCACCACTTTCAGCATTAGGCTAATATAGGCTTGCTGACAAGTAAATTAGCTCAAGGACTTTCAATCAATTCACTATGATACGATGCATGTAGAGTACTGTTCACAACAGCAACAACATGCGCAAAAAAGAATGATATTGAATCATTGGTCTTGGACAGCCGGCATGATGGCATATTAGGTATATGTGAACTTTTCATGACCATCTTAAATAATGTAATAGTATTTGAGCAAATTGAGCTGTAATATTGGAGTAATATCATCTCATGTAATTCATTACATAATATTGCATTGTAATTCCGCGTCATTCGTTGAATGCCTGCATCGTTGCCACATAACCAACGCCATGTGTCACATAACCGACGCCATGATTTCAAACATGGTGATTTTTGAACGAGTTGCACACAAATGTTGTGGTTCTCACATACTTAAGATTGATCACATACTTAAATGAGTGATGGAGCACACATCATTTAATGCAACATTTAATGAAATCCGGGACAAGAATTTTCTAAAACAAAAATTCCATCAAAATTGGGGGCTTTTTTTGGTTTTGCCCGCTTCCATTTCCTATCAAAACTCCGGCATTTCTGATTATCTGATCACTAATGCTTTGCAATTTAGGCCCTATAATATCATGTACACTGTAAATCGCTGGATACGATAATTACATACAAACACACACCAAGTTTACGTACAATTTGAAACCAACATTTGATACGAGATTCTGGTATATATAAAGAAATCTGGTATGTTATTCATACGAATGGCCATTTACTTTCGTATGTGATTGGTATGTAAACGATACGAACTATTCTATCTGTGATTGGCCGTTTTACGTTGAAATACGAATTCTTGGTATGTTTTATATACGAGACCCGATGCAAATTGGTATGTGTTTCGTATGTCTTTCGTATGAATAGCTTTATGTCATATGGCAAAAAATAAGTTATACTACATACTACTTACAAATAACTTTTTCCAGTAATACCAGCCGTGAATATTTCTTTGTGAAAGTGTGGTATTTAACTAGATTAGATTTGTTGTGGAATTAAAACCGCATGTCATCTTTGCAACTTGTCTTATAGCATTCACAAGACTCATAATTAGCTCATTTCCTTGAACTAAATTGATAAACATCATTTCAATAAAACGATAACTTTTCAGCAACCATGTTGACTTATATATCTCAAACATAACTATTTTTGCGTTCATGAATTATAATGTGTCTTTATTTTGGATTGATAATAAGCTTAGTTCCAAAATTACATAATGCATAATTGTTGATGGTCAAATACTTATTGATTATTTATGAAATACTTCGGACTTACATGTATAAAAATCGAATTCAGTATTGTTAGTTTGACTATAAAATGTCATTATCTCACTACTTACAAAGCAGTAGTAGCATTAGTGTGATCTTTATTGACAAAAAGCCTTAAATCAACATACTTTGGACATGATTGATGCTTTCTTTTAACATTGTGCTGGTATGGCTTTAGTATGTAAAGCATACAACACTTGAAATAACATGCGAAAAGCATACAAATATATACCAAGATCATACAGAAATATACCAAAAAAATATCTTGGTATCCTTCGTATGTGATTGGTATTGAGCGATTTACAGTGTATGGCAATAATAAGTATGTTCCGCACTTCTATGACAAAACAGCCTTAAGAAAAATGTAAATCTTCTGTGGGACGGAATCTGTAGGACGGAAAAATGAAACTTCGAAATATCTTCCCTCGCATGATGACTTCGACTCTTCTATCCGATGGGGTCGATACGGTCTATTTTGAGCATTATTGATTGCTAACTTTTGACTTTTATTTAGCATCTGAGCAAGAATTCCGTCCTACATATTTCTAGAATTTTTTGAAATTTGAACTTTAATCTCATCAAATGTGTTCAACATATAAACAATTATCAATATTCAAGATTAAAATTCAGAAAATCTAAAACTTGCAGTTTGACGATGAAACATTCAAGGCATTCCAGTGCTCACGCCATTGCAGCAAACAATGCAAATTCCGTCCTACAGATTCGTTGCATGACGCTATTAACAAATGAATAACGAAAATAGACAAAAAGCCACATTTTTCAAACAAAATTATGTTAATATATACGTAAACTTTAGGGTATCGACCATTTGACAAAGATCATTTCTTGATGATTCAAGACGACTACATTTTTGTGATGAATGCTATACTAACTCAAAACAGCGCCATAAGTACAAATTAATTGATTTATTTTCATTATAAATCTAATCTTCTATTTCTTTTTGAGCATGGAACTTTGTATTGATGATTTTGTCATTAACCAGTGCAAGCCTTTTTCAAAATGTCGAAGCGTAGAAAATAGCAAAGAAAATTAAGAGCTGCAATTTTGCTATTTTAGCAGGATTTTTCTCCGTGGTGAAATTGCGCTTAGCAGCTATTTAATCGTAGCCTCCAGCGTCACAATCGGACGCATCGTGTTGCACCAATTTCAGAACTTTTAAAAATAATTGCGTTGTATCTGAACTTAAGTAGAAGCAAGATGATCTTTCAGTTCAAAGAATAGTTAATCTGCTATAAGCAAAAACTCACTGAAACATAAATGGTCAAGCGAAATTATTTTTCCTTCTCTATTTGATGTTTTTTGTTTTGACTTTCACTGCATGACTTTAAAAATCACAATATTGACAGAGATCTGATGAACAACTGAAGTCACGCCATTTAGTTTGTCAGATTGAATATACAAATCGTGAGAAATGTGTGCCAAAATTCATCAACGGTCAATTATGTCCGTTTAAACAGTTTTCAAACCAAGTTCAACTCACTCTCTGCGGAAACTCTATTCAATTTTCTTTCTTCTCACACGAGAACATGATGATCTTTTTTCATTGCTAGGCATGTCAACATTACAGAAAAAAGTCCTGCAAAAGGAAATTGGGTTATAGCATATGTTGCGTAAATCGATGGATAGTGGGTAGTGGTTGGAGATTGCAAATAAGTTTTTTATCGTGTTACTTGATGCTAATATCAAAGATATAGAACGAGTGGATTTTTTTGTGAAACAAAGTGTGAATCTTCAATAGATTAGCAATAATATAGCTGGAATTATCTACCATTTCTACGTGTAGTCATTGAGAAAAGAAAAACAGGCAAATCGCAACGTGATAGTGCGCATATAGCAAAATGAATTCAATTTGAACATATTTTAGAATTTATCGATTCACATAATTGAATCTTGAGTTTGCACCACGAGCGAAAATAACTCGCCTGAGGCCCGCGAACCCAGCAACGCATATCAAATTAGCGTTATGTCAATTCGCTACCGCTTCACTAGTCCAATATGCACGCATTGCAGTTGCAGATATCTAGTTGTTTGTTATGACGCGAGCGAACAAGCATAATAAGTGCAATGTCAAACTACTGCTGTAGCTACTGCTGACTCTGTAACTCACGAGTGATATTAAATAGGTTGCTTTAGAAAGTGAACAATGAAGCAAACCCATAAGTGAAATTCGGCACTACTGCAGTTTAGTGCACCCTCTTTTACCCCTACTGCAGTTTAGTGCACCCTAAAATGCATGTGAGAACAACATGATTTAATCAACAGAATGAATGCCGTTCGTTCTTCCCTATGAGTGTCTTTGTGTCTTCGTCTTCGTCTTCGCACATTACACCGAGCGCGCGCTTCGGTGTAATGTGCGTAGTCATCGTTTGCGGGAGAATGCGCCGTTGTTTCAGGGTGCACTAAACTGCAGTAGGCGCGTTTCCGTCTCTTTCATAGAGGGTGCACTGAACTGCAGTAGTGCCTGAAATTCATTACTACTTATGCCTACTCCTGATATTAGTAGGCCTGTTATTGCTTGGTGCATGAGTTGTAAATGGGTCGATTTAGTAAAACAATAAGATGCTTGAATTGACTTGACAAATGAAACTAAATACATGGCCTCTTCATTTCCTATTAAACGACGCGATTGACGTCATTAACAAGACGGTTTGAATGGAGCGATAGCGGTTAATGCATATAACCAACCGCCGATGATCTCCAACTGCATCTGGTGACAAAGAAAGCCCATCATCCAACGTTTGCGCGGGCTGAATTGGATGATCTTGCAAACGGTTCACTTCATGTATCAGACGAAAAGGTTAGCATCGAAACGGAGAACACAGTGTGCTCTGTAACTCCGCATGTCAAAAGCTTTTGCATGCAACACTATGTTTTGACTATTTCCACTTAATGTAAGATTGTAAATGTCATCCGAATGATTGAATTCCGGTCATTGGAAAGCAAGATTCTTTTCTTCCTATTAGACAGGATTTGTTAACAGTGCTGCGTAATGTCTGTTACAACAAACATTCAAATTATGGAAAGCTAGCAATACAATCACGATAAAATTTGGTTTACTTATTAATTGGCCTCAGTGCAATGAATTGCATGTTACCCCTTGTAAACAGTTGGTGCCGCGATGCGTATTTTTACAGTTATAGACTCTTTCGACGAGAACAACGTGTAATGAAATATACATGCATCTTTCGGAATTCTTTAATTTTAAACTTCATATGTGCTCAAAACATCATGGTTTATACAGATGCATTCGAAGTTATGATGTCGGATGGACATTATTAGCTAAAAATGAATGCAGAAATCATTAAGATATGAATATTCCATCTGTTACATATTGCATAAGATAACACATGTAATTCTTGCATTACCTGAAACTGAAATTTCAAAATCTGCATATTACCGTACATCTACCAGTTGAAAATAGAGAAATATTTTGATTTTTTACAACAGTCTTATAGTCTTCACACAAGCACTACAGGCTTACTGTATACCCTATAACCATATGCAATTGATGTCGAATGCTTGCTACTTAGATTAAATGAGATTATTGCTGCACATCTACAAGTTTACCAGTTTAAAAGTTATTTCCCAGTTATTGTTTCGGACGGACATGATTTTTGAATTGCATATTGTACCATCACTAATGATATTCTGGAGAAAAACAGTATGGTTTTTGATGGAGAAATGAATCGTCTATCTGTTACATCCTGAATGAAATTCTAATTTGAAACTTCATTTTTTCATTGCATAGTTCCGTCCTACCTATAAATCTTCGATGTGTTGTACACATGCATTCCAAGAACATCATTACTTTAAGCCATGAAATGAGTCGATGAAATGTGATACGTGATATCATCAAGTTTTAGAGCCAATCTAACTTTTTTCCTCAAATGCAATATAAAGATAGAAATTGCAATTACGTACAATATTTTAATAGTGTTGATTCTATCCTGTCCGTCCGACATAAAAACAAAAATAACTTATTCAGAAGGAAATTAAATATTTCTCTTATTTATATATCTTCAAATCTTAAACTTCGATAACATGAAATATAAGAATTACTATCACTCGTACATTTATTTTTTTGGACTCAAAGTATCAAAATGTAAAAGCTAATTTTGTAACAGATCCGATACAAAATATCGAAACATTCTCAGATTTCTGTCTCTTCTAAAGATAGAAGTTGTACAATGATTGATAAATTCATAATTAATCTCTTCAGATTTGTATTTGTTATAGTAATTTGAGAATCGTCAACATTGAGGCTTGTATACGCAAACTATTCAAATATCGAGAGCATGAGAATGATAATCAAAGTAATTAATTTCACGCTCAAGGAGAGTCTTCATTATGTGCTTGAAACCATTGAAGTGATGACATGATGCGATTACGTCATTCTGAAGTGATAGATGAGATTTTCTTCTTTGATGTTGCAGTGTCAATACGTCATACATGAAGAATGCAAATATTCGTTTCAGTATCAAATTCATGCGTATTGTAGCTCTCATCTGATCGATCTCTCTTGTTGAAAACAATTGAAGACAATCGTTTATTTGATATCGATGGTAATCGTGACACAAATTGCAATATGATATTTGTGTATTGCATGTACATATTGTACACAGTGTTTTCAACTGAATTTTTCAAGAAGAGTTATTATCTAACTGGGTTGTTTGTATGAAAATACATTCGATATCTAATTTACCGATGGCACGATAATTTAGCATCCAATCAAACTCAATTTACTATATAAATATTTTGCCTAAAATTTCGAATGAAATTGTGTTTCAAATTTACACAATTTTATGTTTCAGCACACGAAATTTATTTTGTGAGCAATGCACTGCAAATCTTTATAACTTTCTATAAATCTAATACTACAAGTAGTTTTCAATGTAAGAAGGATTATACAATCTATGATGCGTAATAAAGTTTTCATATGCAAGGAGACAACATTGTTTCAAGAAATGAATTTTGTTAATTATATGATTTCTGCCTTAATTTACTATCTCCCTAAACAAGACTAAAGCTGCCAATTTTTCTGTGTCGCTACCTAGACCCAGTGATCGATCAATACACTGAAGTTTATCGTCAATACATCTGTCAAGAAATGAAAAAGTTATGTTGAAACAGACATTTTTCAACAAACCTTAGATGACATTTCCATGGTTTTTGTGAAGCATTTCTTTGTGAAAATTACATTTCAATTTTCGGAGATAAACTGAACTTGTACATACCGCCTCAAGTTAAGAGAGAGAGAGAGAGAGAGATGCTTATTGATGAGCAAAATGAAAATCAGAAAAACATGGTCCTAGGCCAGTATACTGAATGAATTTAACCAACGCTTCGCAGTTTAGTTATTGTTCATGATATGAAGTGCCTATATTCCGAAACATGGCTTATGACAGACCTCTAAGTGTGCCCTGTCGAACGTAAATTCAGTAGCATATGCACCATTAACATGGAGCTTCTAAATCCTTCAATATGACGTCGACAAATTGAATTAACTGATTTAACGACTTCAGATTTATTTCAATTTCTTGATGAGGAACTTGATTGCAAACTTGTTCATATTGTTATTGATTAACGCAATGCGGCTGTCAATTAAGCAACAACATTTATTTCATCTTTACACAATATTTGAACGTTGATCAGTCATGTAAAGCAATATATGAAATTATCGAAATTGACAAATTATAGGCTAATGAATACGTCAAGTGATTCAGATAGAAAATAACGATAGCTTGTACTGAAATTTGAGGAGCGAAAATTGACACAATGGGTTACAATCGAAATCGTCTTCAATATTTTCGTGGATAGTATTTCTAGTAATTGCAAAAATATGCTAGGCTATCGCATCACTATGCAGAGCACAGACTTGAAAAATAGTGAATAAAGGCATTAATGAGAAACTAATTATAGCGATCGTCTCAACCAATGACGAGCCAGAATTAGAAGATTTCAAATGCGTGTTGGAGAGACAGCAACTATCGTGGAATTTGATAAATCCAGGAATTCTTTGGTAGGCCTACTGCTAGGGGCTGGTAATGGCCAAGCGGATGATGAACATTTGCATCATATTGTTCATAGACATCTCTGGTGAGATGCATAGGCTAGATACATCAGTTAGGATTTAATAAGACATGTTAGACACATTAGACATTCTTTAACATGTCATCTGAGAAATAGTTTTTCGACTATTATACACGTGATATTCCAATAGGCACCTTTAAGTTTAAACTAGATATAGAAGCGTTGAATTCGATCGATCGATCCTTGAATTATGGAAGTAGCTGTGCGCCCTGCAGCATATTTATTTCCCGAGTTCAATTCAAGGCTATCTGATGTGAATATCAAAACAGGTTTCTTATGACTCAAGCGTTGGCTAATCCCAAGCTATCGATATGCAAACTAAAAGGTAGTAATTATAACTTGTGACTGCAATGGAAATTTCGTCGTAGCAAACTGCAATCAGGAACCCCGAAATTTACCGGTAATTTATTTCAATCTTACCGGCAATTTACCACTGGTAATTTACCGGTAATTACCACACTTCAAACACTAGTATGGGCTAAATCATCTAATGACATTTAAAAGGGACATTCTGTAATTAACTGCTCAGCTTACCTCAATTTTGGTCTTTTTGTTTTTTATTCATCCCTGCCCCACCCAAGGCACGAAGCCATACTAGAAGCTAGGGATAGGACATCTTGGCCTTAACCAACTCAGCTATCCTACCACCTAACATGAACAATGCACAAGCTGAAATAAGCATACGAAAAGCACCAATATAAATGAAGATGCTTTAGAAAATAAATTAGATGTGTGGTGGTGAGGGTTTGATCCTGCCAATTGACAGAGTCGCTGTAAGTGACCTCATGAGATCAGTGGTTTAGAGCACAGTCCTATTACCCTATGTCGTCGGTTTTTCGAATCCTACCAGCCGTACATCTTTTGCGTGGCAATTTGATCTATCGTTTATTTAATTTCATTGTTGCTAATAACATCGAAGACGTCGATTATGAATGCAAGGCCATGAAGTTATTGATGGTTAACGACTCCTCATCGAGTATGAATGATAAAGAAAACTCATCTGAACTGCTTGCAGAATATCATCAACTAAAGATCGCATTACCGGACCATTTTTACAAACCGGTGTTTCAGTGACGGTGTTACCGGTATCACCGATTATAAAGTGAAAACATGCAAAATTATCTATGATTTTTCATCAAACAAATCTTGTTGATGGTATAGAATCTACTAGGCATGTTAGTGAGCCTGCGGTATGGCTAAAATAGTCACAATCGTCAATTACGAAGATCTTTTCCTGGTAAATGTTTAAACGAATGAAGAACAAAGCATCTAGTGCTTTGTTTGGTAGACAGTTGGTAATCCCATGGTGCAAAACTCTCTCTC
>CAJQUW010016495.1:0-57811 GCA_907163375.1 Prostheceraeus crozeri | reverse complement strand
GGGTAAAGTGGGGTGGGTCGGACACTGGGGTGGGTTGGACACCTGATTTACGATATCATATCGTCTCTTTCAGCAACCATTACTGTATGAGTTTATGTATTTCGCTTACAAAAGCTGATGTTTATGGAAGTAGAATGCTTGTCTTCGTGCAAAATTTCATCATAAAAATTCATAATGAGGTTATCTTGATATTTATCGGAAGTATAAAAATGGAATTCATACACAATTCTTGTCGCAGATAATTTCTACCATTATTAGTGAAAGACACGGGATTTTGAGTGTCACTATATGTTTATAGCAAAAATAAATACTTTGTTAGGGTCATATTATATCGTGTCATCATTAATTAAATCGGGTATGATAAAATACTTGACTTTTGAGTACTTTATAGTGCACATATAAGGTTTTGGGGTGGGTTGGACACTTCATTTTGTGGTTTCGCATATCTTGGGTCAATTGCTCGTTCGGCATCAATTTTTGAATCTTTACTACAGAGAGCAGATTTCAAATGGAACAATGCGTTTGCTGCAATAGATATCCATTCATTAACAACTATTGAATTGCAATGACATAGCAATCAGATGTTTTGAATTTTGAACTCTGGCGACAATGCAAGTTCTCACAATCTTCGTTGCATCGCCATTATAAGGCAGAATATTACCTATTGTCAAGGTAAGTTGAACATGATTATTTTCAACATTTTTGATATTATCTTACTTATAATATACTCAATCTACAGTTTTGCAGTAAAGAAATAGATTTTCTGCCAATTTTAAAAGTTAGCATATCGTATTGGGGTGGGTTGGACATCCCTGTCCAACCCACCCCAAAATTAAGCAGGATGACGTTTATTTATAGATTCTATCAAAATATTGGTTACATATGTAATAATTAGGGCTATTTATACGAATAATACAGTTATGTCCATGTGATGTGAGACTAAATGTATTTTATTTCTATTTCAGAAATCAAAGTGATTGGCATGGTACGCAAATACAAACGGCTGACTTCACGCGGGTCTAACTATTCAAAAGAACAACTGGAGAATGCGGTCAAAGCTGTACGGGAAGGCATGCCATACCTAACAGCTGAACAGAGCTTTGGTGTGCCACGGAACACCATTCGGCGCCACTGCAAAGGCCGTGTGAAAGGCTATGGAAGTGAGACATTCTTCACTGCTGACCAGGAGAAGGCACTTGTTGACAGAACTTTGTATTTAAGTCAGAGAGGCTTTCCTTTATCTATTGATGATTTTTGTAGAGCAGCGTATGCATTTGCTCAGAAATTGAGACGTAGAAAAGAAGTAGGTCAGATTTCTCAGGCATGGTTATTGAATAGGAAGGCTTCCTATGACTGGCTCGAAGGATTTCGTAAAAGAAATCCTTCCATATCACTTCGTGTGGCTGAGAACTTGTCTGTATCTCGACCTGAGGCTTTTAATGAGGCTAGGATAAGGAACTTCTTCAATGAGGTAGCCGAGAAGTCTGAAATGCTTGACATATTTGATGATTATCCAAACATGGTATACAATTGTGACGAGACAGGTTTAAGTACTGTACCGAATTCTTCCAACAAAGTCAGCTGTCCGAGAAGCTAGAACAGTCCAAAAAAGTCAGTGTTGGAGAGAGAGGTACTCTAACTAGCTTATACCGTGTGGAAATGCCTCAGGATAATTGATCCCTCCTTTTTTAATATTCAAGGGACATGCTCCAGTAGATGTTTCACTGTATCCACAAGGTACAAAGATATTTTACACGCAATCAGGATATGTTGACCAAACTATATTTCTTCTGTTCTTGAAACATTTCGAAGAACATAGAGTACATGTTCCAGGCAAAAGATGTATCTTTTCTTGGATGGTCACACATCGCACATAAACAGTTGAGAGTATTCAATTTGCTAACGAATCCGGCATCGAATTGTTCTGCTTGCCTCCACACTCCTCGCATAGAATCCAACCACTCGACACTCATTTCAACAAACCACTCAAGGCAAAGTGGTCAGAGGTACTTTCCAAATACTTGGAGCAGTCTGATAAGGTCTTCCTAAACAAAACTGTTTTTGTCGAAGTATTTAGTGAGGTGTGGAATTACATGACATCAAGACCTGATCTTCTGATAATGGTTTCACTCATTGTGGTTTGTTTCCATGAAGAACCCTACAACTTAAGACGACTTTGAATAGTCATAATCTTTCATAAGCTTCGAAGCATCATCTCGTGAAGATACAACCCCTTTGGATGTTCCTTGCTCCAGTGGAACGGCTACAGTTTCTTCCGACCATAACAGCTTTTCGTCAGCTATTCGTTCTGTCCTCTCTTCCCCGAGAAAGCACTCAAACCCAAGTCATAGAAAAGAGCACGTTGCTTATGTTTCTTCACCGACAGTGCTAGGACAGAAAATGATTCTTAAAAGAAAGAAAGAAACTGTTAGGCCAAACACTGTTAAGAAATCAAAATCGATTCATGTGTGCTGTGTATGTGGTGAAATCTGGACTAAAGAAACAATTATGGATTGGTTAAGGTGCATTGAATGTAACTTGTGGGCATGTGAAACTTGCTTTGCTACAACAAAGTGTGCAACCTGTGAATCACGAAACTACAGACTATGATTTTCTTCCTTCTTCTTACATGATTTTCTGATGAATAAATCAACTATTGATTGTTATGTTTTATCAATATATAGTGTCGTTTTGTTTCCATGAGTTTTGATTTATATTTTGTGGTACAATTAATACCATAACTGGGCATAAAATGAAGTCGAATATGTTAAGTGTCCAACCCACCCCGAATAGTGTCCAACCTACCTCAGGTCGTTTTTCAAAAGTTATGAGACTTATTGCTTATGGATTTAATGGGAAGTGATAAATTAACGCGAGAATATGTAGAAAATAGGTTACTTTTTGAAAATAATTACATTTTATTTGATAAAAATGTAAAAAATGCGCTACACACTGATTTCTCAGAAAATGTGTCCAACCCGCCCCAGTTTACCCTAAATAAAGGTGGTTCAATGTGCCCCACCCATGGTACTGTTGAAAAGAAACATAATTAACTCTCTTGTGTGAAAAATTACATTATGAAGTTCAGATGATGATGAAAAATGATGTGAATTTCAAAAAAGGGAATTTTGATGAAAATATTAAAAAATCAGCTATAAATTGACTTCAAACGTGAGACTCGATTTTGATTCGGACTTTTGGGGAAATTTTGATATGAAAGTGATTGCAATCAATCTCTGACAAATTAATTTTTGACCTAGATGTTGACAGCCGCATGGAATTGCCCAATTAGAATGTTTTCGAATTTCTGAAATAGCCGGAGTCTATAGTTTAATTACTCGAAATTAAAATCCCGATGATATGGTTCAATTCATATGAAAAGTATCAAATATTTATATTTTCACATTTGAATACAGCTATGCATGCTTTAACATAATGCGAAACTAATAATTTACATCTTCATGACTTCGCTAAGTTTAACAGGGTTTAAATAGGAATTATTGTTCAGTGTAGTCAATTTTTATTCATCGATACCTACATGAACTTTGAAGAATATATATATTCATGATGCCGTTCGTAGGACTCTAAATCAAACTTAAGAACATTTTCTATAGTGAATACTATTGATAATTCATAACTGAAGACACACCACAGCACCATAAAATGAAATTCATTCGGCAGAGGAAGTTTTCAATTAAGAATTTCAAAATCTATATACATTCACGCTACTTATTAAGTTCAAAACTTTAATAATTTTCAAAATAGCACGATAGACAGTCACAATGTTGTCATTTTACGACTTACGGTAATAAGCGTCAGAATGCCAAGAATTGCAAACAGATTGCATGAACATTTTACTTGAAGTTTCAAACTAACTTCTATTAGTTTCAAACTAACATACTACTCGCAAAATTCAAAATTTGAGTCTTCTCGAAAATAGTTCGATGAATTTATTTGCAGTTTTGAAAAATCCCGACTTAGTTTGTTCAGAAACTACAAAGCTTTTCCGGAGAATTTTTTGGTGATAATCGATTTCAGACCCACCGTGAACCGTTATGAACACTTGTTGAAGATATCTTATGTTCTCTCTATGCTACGATAACAAGGACAGCTAACAATCCGACCTCTATGGTGACAGCAATATGCATGTGGTTTGCATAGTTATCTACTTCTGCCTCTACTTCTCTGTCCGGTAAGACTGGAAATACTTCACAAGCAACGAAGATATTGGATCTAAAACAGAAGTAAAGTCTGCACATGCCAACACAAAAACAAATAATTGATAAGAACAAATAAGAGTTAAATATCTGAGGATGGGGTATGCAGTTAAGATGCAGGGTGACTATTGTGCAATATGTAGTTCAGTTATGGTTGTCATAATAAATCTATGATGCTTACAAAAATTGTGCTGCTTCTGTATGACGTGTGCACAACATTGAATTTCCAGACGATGGATAATTTGACTTGTGTGATGCTCGATTGCAAAAGTGCTCCAGACACCATCAGAGGCGATAATTTACTTGAAAATAACTACCGGCATCAACTATTTTCTAAAAAGGGAATGACCTAGTTTTCCACAATTTGAAAGCGCACTCTGTCACTACGTCCTTCAAAGCAAAATGTGGCTCTTATATTGAATATCATCATGAGACGCAGAAAGTTGTACCTCAAAGGTAGACCCTGTCGTTCAGCAAATCGAATCCATGAACCGTGGTTTAGGAATCAATTTGATCAAATTATGTGGAATCCTAGACGGAGGTGCGATCCTCGGAGTATCTACTACGTTCCTCACACCCATCCATGTCGCTATTCCAATGTCAAGAGAGCATGGGTAGAATCCGATGGTGTGTGGTATAATGACCGTCAGTACCGTGATGGTTATTGCTCGAGAAGTAGGCCAGACAGTTCAACCGATTCTTCATCGGATTCATCAATAGTGTGCAGCTACCAGACACCTCTAGGCATGTATAAAAAGAAAACTCGAGTTGTTTCAAATCAACCATTGTGTCGTGCTCCTAGACGACGAAAATGTTGCAATGAGAAGGGCCGATGGCAGTGTTGCAATGAAACAGGAAGCGTCGTTTCATCGAAGTGTTGTCAATCAGGAAGAGGAATACCAACTTGTGGACAAAAATTATACTCCAGAAAAGGTCAATTTAAAGCTGGATCTGTGATTTCAGTCCCACCAAAACAATGTGTTGACGCAAGATTATCATACAAGTTGAAAGGCAATCAAACTTTAAACGTCGAGTATAAACCTAATATAATACATAACTGTGAACATGGTCTTATCAAAGGTGAATCACCCAAGGATGAAGAAAATGATTCTGATGCTTCGGATGAATCAGAAGGGAAAAACATGAAAATAAACGCACCAAACTATGCAAAAACAAAGAAGGTTAAAGGTAAAAGACGAAAAAAGAAAAAATGCTGCAGTGTTTCTTGAGAATCCGAGTGTGACTAATACTATTTCTTTTTTATCGACTTGTATTCTTATAGGCCTATACCCTATCGTTCATTTAGATGTTCTGCATACTTTTCAAGTCTGCTTTCTTTGTGAAGCTGTTATTAAAATCCCCTCAATTGCTTAACAATTTAATTTCGACTTTTAAAAATTCATTTTAAGTGTATATTTCGGCACATGTGCCACCAATTGTGAAATACGCATCCAATCTAGCTCGATGCAAAGAAATCTCCCTGCTACAGATATCTAATGTGTTGCTCTTCACAATGAAAAATCTTGAAAAGTGCTCAGTGTTTGTAGAAATGTTTTGAATGAAGAACTTAAGCATAACGACAGACCTATATTAATAATGATAACGAAATTTTACAAAGTAATAATATAACTAATGCTGCTACATATAAATGTTTATCATCGTTATTTAAGTTGATAATAAGTCAGAAAAGAAAAGCATAATCAGGTAACTAGATCATGCAGTGTTGATATTCTTAAGTTTTGCTGGAACACGTCAATATTGGCAATTATGCAAGGTGATTTAAAACATTTAATTCCTCGGCAATTCAGTATCATTTACATTCGTAGGAAGATAATCACATCATCACGTCTAAATTTTTTATTAACGGTTGGTGTACAGACATGGGTGTCCAACACCCATGACTGAGTTAGTTTGTAAAAATATATGCTTAGGATTGCAGTGTGAAATCTTGATTCACGACTTTGTTAGTAATGCTAAAAGGAAAGCTGATGTCATTTTATAGAAGAAATTGGTGCTTCCGTGACCAGCAACTTTGTAAAACTTATTAGAGTACACACATGGGTGTTAGACACCCAGCACTGTTTCTATGCTTTCTAATTATGACACGCACGCTGTTGAATGATAACCTGACAGCAGACAGCCAATCAGAATACATGAAGCAGTCGAATCGAAGATTCTTTTGTATTGTTATCTTAGCCTTGCTTTTTACGTGTATTTGTAATGTCTTCCCGTGCTGCAAAAGTCGCCGCTATTCAGACTCTCATGCAATATGACGACACTCATGCAGATGATCAAGTTGATATTGCATGAGAGTCTGAATAGCGGCGACTTTTGCAGCACGGGTTGCAGCAGTTGATATCTACCATGGACAATGGTGAAACAAGTAAAGATGGATCTGGTGGAGATCACCAAGATGACTTTATTGATTAGGAATATATTCTTGATGTGAACGATTTAGTTGATCTTGAAATTGACGCTGATGAATTAGTACCTGACAGCGAAGGGATAGAAATGATTCTCTAGCACCAGTTCGCAAGACAACGGAACATTTTCTCCTGAGATTGAGGGAGTTTATAACTGCTCCAGAATATCTTACTGTGGATGAGCAACTGCTAGAATTTCATGGCCGTGTGAAATTCCGGCAATACATAGCGTCGAAGCCCGGTAAATTTGGGATCAAGATTTATTGGATCAGTAGCTCAGGTGGAGAATATATTTCCAATGGACTTGTGTATATTAGAGCTGGATCAATCAATGATTCATTTGTGCGTGATTCAGCTGGCCATGGAAAGGCTGTTGTGAAACAACTGATTGATCCTTTCCTTGACAACGGGAGAAATGTGACTATTGACAATTTTTTCACATCTGTTCATTTAGCTGATGACCTCCGCGCTCGAAATATGACCCTTGTGGGAACAATTCGTCGTAATAACAGGTCTGCATACCGTCAGTAGCAAATGATGTCACTGGTCGTAGTAAAGGAGATTCGCGGTATTATTTCAGTGATTCCAAAATGCTCTGTTCCTTTTGGGATAAAAAAAACTGTTCTTCTTCTGGATACTTTCAAACATACGATTAGTTCAGCGGAGGAACAAAACGCAGAAAAGCCTTTCGCAGTCCAATTCTATAATGCTACTAAGAGTGATGTTGATATCATCGACAAAAAGATACGAGCATTTTCTTGTAAGCAAAAATGTCGGCGATGGCCATTTGCAGTGGTCTGCAACTTTCTGGACATTTCCTGTATCAATGGATCATTCATATTCAACAAAGTGCATGTACAATTAAACGACCTCTCTCTTTCTTGATTTCCTGCGGCTATCAGCTCGTGGATTCGCAAATCAAGAGTAGAATGCTTATTCCAAAGCATTGAAGGAGTAGGTAGTGATGGCGATGCGTTTGTGTGGATACAAAACAGAAACGCACGTGCACACTGCCCCCAAAAAAATTGTTGCAAAAACCAAAAAGATGTGAAATGTGTCCTACAAAAGCGGATCGAAAATCCAAATCCGTTTGTGGAATCTGTAAAAAGTGATCTGTGTTGAACATTCAGTGAAAGTGTGTATGTCTTGTTGTGAGAAAGATGATTGAAAATAAATCTGCATTGAAAAATGTATTTTTGTGTAGGCATATCTCTAATGGAAATCTTATTGACAAGAACTTTTTTGAGAGATTTCATAATTGAGGATATGAGTTCGCATTTTCTAACATCCAAATTACATAGCCTAAGTACATTCAAGTGCCACACATTAGAACAAACGGGAAAGAGGAAGCTTTAGGACAGTCTAGCTGCGTATCTCATTTATCGAACAAGCTTACTTTTATCCAATTGCTTAGATAAGCCTAGATAGTAGCTTAGATATAAGTAGGTTCAAACAGGAGAATTTCACCTAAAAAATTTAACTTTTGTGTTGTCATCGTTTGGGGATAGACAATCTTAAACTTTAGAGACACCCTGTAACAAATCGGAGATTACGCAATATGACATTAAAACAATGTACATATACGCACGTAAATGAATTTTATGTCTTTTGACTCCTTTTGTTCATTAAAAAAGAGAAATAGTGGATGTTTTCATATGTGGGTGTCGAACACCCATGTGTGTACTTCAGCTAGTTATACTTTATGTGTACACCAACCGTTAAGTCACTTATCACGCTGCTATTTCTCTACTGTTGCCTGATCTCCTCAACACTAGAGACATTTCCTTCATATAATTCTTCCTACACACCTTATTGCACAGAATATCTGAATGTCAGTAGGGAACAAGTTATTAGGTCCAAAACATCCATTTTGGGTTTCAATTCCAGCCAATAAAATTGCAACATTCGAATGATGACTCACAGTCAGATGATCTTTTATCTCCGCTGCTGTGAGCTTAGAGGTATTCTTATGTACACTATATGCACGTCAAAATGGTAATTGACGGTTAGGATCACATAAGGAACAGCAATTCGCAGCTCTACTGCAAGCATTCAAAGGCTGTAAGTTTGAATTGTAGGCCAGACACAACACCCCAAGATTTCGAGTGACGCGATGGCGATTGCTACGACGTTTTCAAAATGCCATCATAACTGCTACAACCGACAATGTGGCGATAAATTATAATTTCACGCTTCCTGGTCAAAGAAAGATCTTAAATAAAGTTGATGTGAAGGATTTATCACCCTCGCAAAGAAACATTCTATTTTAATACATAGAACGTCGTCTGAGCTCATCGATTTCAGTGACGTTTTATTCGACAAATCAAGAAATTTATCAATTAGGATCAAGAATAGAACTCCCAGGATCAATGTGAAACATCGTCACGATGTTTACGCTGTCAGATTTGTCGTGATGGGGGAAGATCCTTGTCAAATGCGAACAGAGCGAGAAACATACGGAATGGAAGTTTCCGTGCATTAAAACAGGTGATGTTGCGTGCAGAATGCAAATAATTTTTCGCAGGATATATCCTTTTCGGTCATTAAGTGAGACACTTTTCATGCCGTGTCATGTGATCTACTATAAGAACGAAAAAATGCTTCTAGCAAAAATCACTTCTTTTTATCAATGGTCGTTTCGAACATAGGTTGCCTTTTAGCGTTGTTTATGACGTCGGCCTGAGTAAAAAATTCCCTTTCTAAGAATTATTAGTGGGCAGATATGTGATTCCTCACCACTTCTATTAGCTAGTACTTCGTCATATTCGAATCTGTTGCAGTAAAAGCACTTTGTACAATTTGTTACTGCAAAATCTTGCGGTGGTTTTCATCACATAGTAGCCTACTATCTCGGCAACAGACACAAATAAAACTTCGCATTACCATTGGAGCATGTTGAAAGCCAATGACGCGTGTGCTTTTCAAGGGCCGCGTCATTGAAGAATTCCACCACCAAAATTTGCTTGATGTGACCTGCCCCTGCAGAAACCTTGTTTCTACAAAAGGTCCTTCCTTACTACTGCTAACTAAGTGAGCATGCAACATTTTGAGTTTTCACCTCGGGTATGAAGTTTTGCATCAATCACACGAAAATTCCCCGTCTATTTATCTATTTCCCTTCAACTCTTCCTGATTCTGTACATGACACTGCAATTTGTCGATGAGAATAAAAGCAGAGCTTCAGAATTTCTTATTTACATATTTATTTGCTTACTCAAAAAATTACCTGCACATTTACACTCAAAACAACTCTCAGGCCATGTGACGTATCATACAAGACTTGTCAATGATGGGAAGTTATCGTTACCAGTGCACTCTCGAGAAAGACGAGACAAAATCAAGTAGTTTTAGCGCGAAGAGCGGCACGTTTTCCTGTGACTGCTTGAAAGCCAGATTTGATACTTTGGACTGAACATCGACTACCACAGGATTTGCACTCGAGGAAGTAAAGACGAGTGTCTTTATTCAACTCTGTTTCCCATCGCTTGCACGTATGGCACATGACGTATTCTCCTGAAATTAGAATAGCATATCGTGATTACTTTGTCAACGCGAAATCTAACTTATGCAATGAAAATAATCAAACATTTATTGAAAATACTACGTTCTGCTAATCCCACGATGTATTTCATCTCACTGCTGTGCATAAAATCTTTTCATACCCACAGACGAATGCCGTCCGGACAGGCCTGAAAGACACCAGTCATCGCACCGAGCCTGTGATAGATTTATTGATGCTAATGCTAATTTCATAGTATGTACATACTTTTTGATGAGTAGAGGAGAGTGGGGTGATTTGGCACCTGGGTTGAATTGGCACCAGCCCCCTACTGCCTATTTTAGGCTCTGTGTCAAAAAATCCGAAATATACATTTGAAAGCACTATTATAGTCCACACTTGGCATATAATAATTATGTTCATGGCGGACTTCGTTTTTCCTCCACACATAAAAATTACGTTTACCTAATGTCAAAAAAAATTTCGCATTTCTGCAGTTTTTGTGATATTTTTTTCCTAGCAACTGATATTTACCGGCAATACCCGTTTTCTGCTAGCTAGGTCAATGGACTAAAAGGTCCCATGAATGAAATTTCCAAAATTTTGGTATTCTCGGTTTCAAGCTGTTTTCGATAAAAAAGTGAAATAGGGTGATTTGGCACTCGGACGGTGGGGTGATCTGGCACTATATGTTGACAGCTAGTTTTGTTGACCGAATCTAGCTTAATCCTGCTATTAAAACTGAACTAGTAGGACATCCATCAGGCCTAAATCTTAACGCATCATCACTGCAAATTACTGCTAACTATAACCGATTAGGCTTATCTAAAAGGGTAAATAACTCATAGCCTACAGCGATATGCGTTTTCCAAGTTGATTTCGATTGCCTACTACGTCAGTTGAAGGAGCCGGAACCATACATTTCGGCTACCTGCCGAAATATCAGTGTTCAATTTGCCGAGCCCGTAAACGTATTGGAAAAATAGCATGCTTACAGTGTTTCTATTGATAGCATACTCTTGTTTTATATTGCTCAACTGTGTAATTTTTTCATCGATTTGATATACATAAAGATTTATTTTTACTATGCATATTGTTTCACATGCGTCAAATCAATATAAGATTCAAGGATTGGGGATGATATGATACGATAAAACCACATTTCAGAATTATCTACATAGACATACAACAAATAAAAATCATAACATAGGTGTAACAAAGTCGAAAGTCGAATGTGTGTAGTTAGTGCCGGTATATAATCCTAATTAGTAAGTCAATTATTAGTTTTTACGGGTCTGCGTATGTGCTTATTTTATTAAAAACGCAACCTAGACTAACGGCACATACCCTAGTTCACAAAATAGTAACAGCGATACATAGTGGGGCAAGTTATGGGGGACAAACTAGAGGAGTGCCAAATCACCCCATCGAAGTGCCAATTCACCCCACACATTCCGTGAATTGGCATTTTTGTAACCTTTTTTGAAACGAATATTTGAAGAGGAAGGAGTCCAAATCGAAAAAAAATTTTAATACAAAAAAGTTAGGAAATTCCTTGAATATTAAGGTCATTATGTTTGAATAGTAAAAAAATTCGTTGTTTGGCCATGAGAGCTAATTTAGTGTTAGGGTGCCAGATCACCCCACTCTCCCCTATTCATTAAACGTTTAGTGATTGCGATTTTCTGTAACATGATGCTTCGACACATTCGAATTCAAGTGCTTGAAAACAAATGGTGGTAAATTTGAATATGCATTTACAGACGTCAGGTATGAAATAGATAACATCCGATTAGTACTTTTGACTTGATCATTGACCTAATAATAACCATATTGTTAAACCACTTTAACCAATGTAAGACTTACTTATGTAATTTCGAAGGACGTTTTCGATATGCTTGATTTGATATCGTCCTTTCAGTAGGAGCTGGTTGTTACCATCAATGGAGCCACTGGTTCCCAATTCTGCCAGCAAAAACTGCAGTAAATGTCGAGGTGGTCGTCTGAGAGCCTTTGTAACTTCATTGAAATTAGCAAACATAGTCTTCTTAGTGCCAACACGTGCAACACTCGGCGGAATCATCATCATACGTTTCCTTTCGCCACTTATCATTTCAGGATTGCGCTCACGCATCAATCGGAAAGCTTTCTCCAATAGCTGAAAGCAGATGGATCAATGTGAATTGGAAACATCTCAACTAAGCTTATAAGTAAGCGATTAACATAATTTCATTTCTCTATTTAATCGTTTGGTTAAATACAGCATCATCACCCTAGAGAAAATTAAGATAACACTCAGGGGCAAGTTTATACGAATATTTGGTGACCATTGACCAAAACGCAGAACCTGTGAAGTCATCGACTGTACACACGAACAGTTTACGATAAATGCTCTCGCTATGACTTCCGTCTTGGATTCATAACATGAAACAGTCAGAAAGAAAACAAGAATTTAGGCTCATACGCAAGGTATAAAGAAGCGGTCTTGTCGCTTTACAGCTTCCGATTCTAGCAATTCCAGCATACCAATAGGCAACCTTTCCATCAGGCATAGTTAAAGCGTACAAAATACATGTAGGCTATATCGAACATGCTCCTTCTGCATCCGACTTCTGATTAATTGCTTACTTAATGTATAACTGAATAATTAGAGATCTCTAAAAATCTTGACACTTAGAATTATGGGTGACATTATTTTTCATGAATGAAGTAGCATCAAAACTATAACTTTAAATGACAAAAATTTATTTTATACATCTCTATTATATTGCCTTGTTGACAATAGCAGCCTTGACTCGTCCATCGTGCCAAAAACCAACCGAAATCATGACATTGAAACCACCACTGATTCGACCATGTTCTGAAATGTAGCAGACTGTATATCTCTCACGAGACATACTCTGCCGTCGTGGAAAACGAGAGTAAACAGTGACTACTCGTCCACATCACGCGATGTCACTCATCAGATTGTCATTCACACCATTCTAATTTTTTTCGATTGTGTTCGAGACTTGTAACATGTTCATTCACACGGGAAAGCTATTTCATAAATTCAATACAGTTCAAAATGTTATTGAGAGGCATGCGTACAGCATGTCTGTAACACTTAAATCCCGCTTCTGTCAAATTCAGTTCGTCGATATGCAGTTCTAACGCAACAGTTGATACCAGCAGCAGATTACCAGCCTATTGCTAGATGTATAACGCTCTGCAAAAGATATTCCATCGCTGCAATCATCAGTCTTCTTCACTCCAACGCAGCCACTAATTCCTAACAGCTAGGCTACATGTACATCCGATGCATCCAATTCTCTACAAACACGCGTCACGTCCACAGCGAATCATTCCAATTGCGCTGACGTCTTGTGGACTTCCGAATCAGTTCGATTCTTCAGATCTTCTTCCCATTTCTTTTTCGCTTCCAGATCTGCCTGATATCGTTGGTAGCTTTGCCTAGCAGTCAACAGAAGATTCTTCGTGATTGGGATAATAAGGAATCCGCCCGCATTCAAGATATCATCTTTGACAATTCGCAATGGCAACAATGTGTTCTCATCGAGCGATCTTCCATGTGTCGCTAAGATGACCATATTGATGGAGAAACCAGATTCCGGAGCTCTATTTCCATGACTTGAAGTCAGTACACATTTCACTAAAGACGTCAAAAATGGATAATTCAAAATACCTGCTTCATCTTTCATTACTGATACTTTCTTACAAAACCTCATGTGACGGTTGACTGATGTTCATGTTTGCAAACTCAAACCCAAATTCTTCGAGGACAAGTTTCCAGTACGAGTGTTGATTGTTTTCATTTTGTTCAATTTTCGGATCCAAGTAATATGATGGGATACTTTTATCACAACGAAAGAGCCTCCATTCTTCCATTCTCTTTGGTCTTGGTCACGGACGCTTCACTTTGGTGACCAAGACCATCAGGACTTCAGGCGTCAGAACTTGAGGGCAGGCACATATACTGCGAGGTCTTTTATCCGGACTACGTGGTTCTTCTCCCACTTCCGGAAATCAAGTCATGACCACTTCCAATCCGATCTTGATAATAAAAATCAGCAAAACATACATACTTGTATTTCAGGTATGCGTACTTCGTCAGTGGCAATGAAGGATGCTATTACATGCAAAGTACTTTCTATAATAACGAATCAAATTAGAAATGATAACTACGGCAATTTAAGTTCACGTACACACGAGGGTAATCATAAATGGATAATCATAGATAAAGATGGCCTTTGACACGAATCATTCATTGTCACTGACGAAGGGTGTCTGCCTGGTACATGTTTGACTGATTATCATCGACAGTTGTTTCTGTTTTTCAATATGACTTTGGGCACTCTTGCTTTCAATAATGAAAATATTTCAAAATGTGTTTTCACAATAAAATAGATAATAGCCTATAATTTGATTCTGTAAAAACATGCAGACAAGTGAAGTTTAAATCGAAATGGTCGAAAATTAAACAAATATTTTATGACTTTCTGTGACAGGTGCTATATTTTATTACTTTTTATGACCTTTTTGAAAATCATGAATTTTATGACTTTTTATGACGCTGGGAGGCCTGTAATTTAACAAGTCGGGAGCGCGCTCAACGTGATTGTACATGGTGTGGACTGGTACATGCACCACCAAATACGACACCATTTTTACAGAACACCGTATTGAGATTCGAAAAAATTATCCGATATTTTTGAATTTTTGAATCGAAAAAATTTTTGATTCCGAATATTTCCCTGAGTGACCAGCAGTGAGTTTCACGATGTCGGATTATTTCGGATTTTCAATGAACTGCTAATCCGATCCGAATTCCAAAGAGAAGTAGATAAATCCGAAAGAACACGAGCCGACAGTTGGATTTGGATAGGGTTTTCACACCTCTATTCCATCCATACTTATTGCGTTGTCCCACCGCACACTTGATCGCACTTTTAGAAGTGTTAAGATCGTATAAGTCAAAGAATGTGGCATCAATAAGCTCATTATAAAGCTGCACCATGCGAACAAAAAGCTGTTATAGCGACTCACTACGGATGTATAATAACCTCATATCATGGTTGCCACTTTTTGTCTCAAAATCCCCCTTTTTCCACTTGCAATCCGCTTACAAACGCAAGCTATGATCTCACGAATATCACCACTTTATATTCTCAAAATGCAGTTTACATTTTATAACTAGCATGAAAAATGCATTATCAAGTATATAATAAATATAATAACACTTATTTCAAATTTACAATATCAAAGCTAGTTAATAATGCATCGTCGTCGTCGTCACTGCCGAACCTGATTCGGGATTGAGGCCAACCATGATTGGGTGATGCTGGGCCAGCTTCCTCGTCTTCTAGCGGCGTTGCAGAGGACGCTCGCGCTGTTGAGATAGGGATGGAAATTTTTTGTAGACATTGTCTTCTCTGTCTTCCACGGCCCTTTTTCCATCAATTCTTCCTCCGAGGTACAGTTCTTCAAAGTTTGCCTTTCCGGATGTGGTGTCCAACAAACTGAAGTTGTCGTCTCTCAACTGCTGTCTACGACACAGTCTGTACAGCACGACTTATGAGCTTTGTAGTCAATCACATGCAAGAAAGACTTCAACATCCCAACAAATTGTCAGTGCAACAGATGAAACTAGCTTGCGACTCAAAAGAGGCAAAATTGATTCAACGCCATAATCCTGTTATCAATAATAAGCAAGAATGTGAGGAATATCACTACTTCTTGATTAACTAGAGCCCTTAATTTACTTTACCTTTTATACTCTTCTGATTATGCCGTGATTTGAAGATTTTACACATGTTGTATACATTTTACATTCAAACCAGCCTTCTTCCAATGAAACACTTCTACATCACTAGGACATTATTTTCAAGATTCACTCACTGCTAAATTTTACATTCTGAAAGCGTTATAAGTAATCAAATTACAATTAATTGAACTTCGTGACCTACATACGCTAAAACAAGCACTTTTGGGCATAGCCTACTTAGGAATTTCGAGCATAAGTATCAATCCTAAAACGACGACTAATACTTTCAGACAATGTGTCCAGAGCCGTGCAGAAGGGCCTACCTCTTCGTATTTATAATTTCCCTCTTCATCACCATCTGCAGCTTCATTATCAGCACCAGCATCCCCGGCAGTTTCCTTTTCCGCGTCTTCCGCAACTACATCTTTCCTCTTCTTCTTTTTCTTCTTAGCACTGAAATCGAGACTGACTTCCCCATCTTCTGCTACAGGCTCCTGAAAACGAAGAATTCAGAACAAGGTAAATAAATTTAACTTTTATGACTTACAATCTTACATACACATAATTAAGGTCAGATACTGCCTTAATAAAAAACTATCAATTATTTATAGATGTTGACCTTTTCAAAGAACGGTTCACTGTCATAGTAATGCAGGCTGCTTGAATTGACACACATTCCGCAAAATTATAGAAAAAAATGATGCTCAACGATGATAGATATCTTGCTTGATTAGCCACCTCAGTTTGCACATCACTGTAAGATGGGATATATAAAATTATCATCGTACGAAATGGATTATGCATCTACATTTGTATCTGCATTGCATTTCATATATGAATAGGAACACGGAATTATTAAGGGTGCAACGAATTTCAAATCCGACCGGATCTTCTCCCAATCAAGGCAGATGATTAAGATTATGAAAGGTTACTGCATTTAAAGCTATTTTGTGTGGCATATATTGCTCTACTAATGGGCCATGTAATGTATAGGCTATTATTCAGTCATTTTAGGCCTGCATTTTCCATTTATTATTTGAATTTATCTTACAATTCTTATTGCATTAGACACAGTAGGACTAAGACCTATGATGCCAGATTAAATTTGCTTCATCCTGTGACCACAGCCTTTTCCGACTGAAAGTCATAAAATTCTGATAGATCCTTCGGACAAGTAGGGTGACCATGAAGTGCACGATGTTATGGATAGGTGCACTAAAGGCGAGTCCAGACTAGCACAATATCTAATGACGATGAATTGAAATATAATCGCCCTGTATGTGTAACAAAGTTACTGTCCACATTAGTCCGACTTTCTTAAAAATAAATCGTTTTCTCGAAAAATCGCATCGTTGATATCACCCCCAGCAAAATCTTTCCTGAACGATAAAAGCGCTATTTTTGATGTCAGAATCATAATCAGCGTATGAAGCTGATTAAAAAGTGAAATTCAGAAAGGTACTCTGTGATATGAGGTTTTTTGATGACTTTATTTATCGCCAGACAAGTCACTCACATTTTCGCTGTATCTCAACAGGCCTATTTCCCACGAAGTATACGGCAAATTGTTAGTCCTTGAATGAAAAATTGTCTAAGCATGGATAAATCGTGCTACAGAAGATTTTCACCGATTTGTTACAGACAATTCCATGCGTAATGCTGCTACATCGCACGCACTTACTTTAATTAGGCCTACTTGTTTGTTCTAGATATTTATAGATTAGCATCAATCTACCGGATAAAGTGATTAATAGATGTCTTGCAATTAATGCTAGTATGCTTTCTTTGTTTTGCCTTTCTAAGTTCCAACTTTATTACTAACTTAAGAAGAGCTTATCATTGAGTATCACGTTGTACAGAGCAGAGAGTTGTACATTGCGAAAGGTGGACGAAGAGAGAATCAATGCGTTCGAGATGTGAGCCTGGCGAAGACTACTAAGGATCAGCTGATGTCAGAGGAATATAAGCGAATGGGTCCGGGACAAAGTGAAAGTGGCAAAGAACAATGTACTGCTGGAGACCATCAAGCGGAGGAAATGCGCGAAGTAAGCGCGTTGGAAAAGGAGACCTGACAGCCTGGTGTTGGCGACGGTCGAAGGCGAAGTGGAAGGACGAGTGAGGAGAGGAAGACGGAGAAGGGCATGGATTGACGATCTACGGAGGCGCTCACGACCCGGTTAACCGGCTACGTCATTGAACCTGAAAATGCTCCCTCACCACTCAGTTTAATATCATGAGTTCTGGTGGATGTTTAATTCAGAATAGTAAAAACTAGAACAAATATGTTGCCTTTATAGACAACAGGGTAGGCCCATTTCACGGTTATCATAATGATCACATTAACTGCCTGTATTTTTGTTCATTCCAACATACTCCAACTGATAATGATTTACTGCGCATTATGAGATGGTAGGTATCGAAATAGATTATATAATTCAAACTTATACAGTGGTCACCCCCTTACAACGACCACTGAAGGGGTAAGGAAAAGAGGTCGTTGTAGGGGGTTGGTCTCTCGAGGGGAGGATGTCTTTTCAGCATATACGCATGTTGCCTGTACTGTCTGTGATAGATAACCCCCATGTATTTTGAGCATCGACGCTACATCACAATAGGTGATTATGTACACATTCCTTGATTAAGTCGAGCGTTTCTAAAATTTAACTTCCCGAAATTATGCCTAGACTGTAATTCGCAAGGTAAACATACTAAAGCTATGTAATGTTGGACATGAATGCTGTGTTAATGTTCGTTGTAGATTTTGCAAATACTCCAGGCCTCAAGTTCTGCGAGGCGCTTTCTAAGAACAGTGATAGGCAAAATGAAAGTATCGGTTGCCAGTCAGTGTTGCTTGAAAGCGACTGGTATTATCTGCTTCTTTTCTCAATTCTCATTTCACATACGAACAAAGGAAAATTTTGTTGAAGCTGCGACTTTAAAAAGTGAGGTAAGAAAGATACGTAAGTTACCTTTTTCACTGATTTGGCGATTTTCATAAAACTGTCGTTCTACATGTGGTCGCTGGAGAGGGGTAAAAATTCAAAATAGCACGTCTGACTCAACTAGGTTGTGGTAGAGATGTGGTCGCGGCTAGGGAGTCAATACATTGGAAAATTGTCCGGAGTATGGGAAGGCGGTCGTTGTCGGGGAGTGGTCGCTATAGAGGGGGGAACCACTGTACTAATAAATTTAAAATAATGTGCTTGCACGAACACTAGAGAACGGTTTATGTCGGTAACTTCACCCTCGGGTATGAGGCTTACACGGTCAGGCTTACAACAGCTTTTACGTGGCTAATGGATTAGAAGTCTTTACGCTACATATTGCGTCCTGAAGAACGCTTCTGGATTCAGGATTCACATTGATCAAAATGTTCTTTGGGTGCATGTGAGGCATTCAACTTTATATTGTTGCAAGCATCGATTAATTCATCAGGGGCCATCCATATAGAGCGCACGCACAAAATCCACTTTTTCGAATACCCACCCTCCAACTGCACGCAGTTGTCAACCCACCCCACCTGAGATGCCCCTCTCCCTACAATTTAGGTTTGCTGAAATAACTGCTGTAATTTAGGTGCACTGCAGCTAGGCGTAAATTGCAGAAAGTCTATGCAATTCGACAAGCATTTAGAATGGTGCAGGTGTAACGGATCTGAAGTATAATCAACACTTGTGTCTAAGGAGTAGGCCTATATTTTTCCCAGAAGCCATCTTTCAAACTCTGACCTCTAAATGTATAGGGAAACCACTCATGCAACAAAGCTTGTATGTAAAAATCTAATGAATTCTTTAAGTTCCTTATAATTATCACCACTTCGTGCTCGAATTTTCTTAAAATTATTGAAGTGAAATGTGCCAGTCTAAACATAAAAAAATGGCATAGTAAAAAGTACAAGGAAATATTTGTAACAATTGACACTTGCATACTTGAAGCAGAGGCTCCAAATGTGACATTTAATCATAAACTAATAGTTCCCTAAGTAAAGTTGATTTACTCAAGACCTCTAGCTGAAACGTGCAGTGGGACGTTTGCGAGTAACTTTGATGAAACTTAAGTTTTAGGAGCACAGAAACTTGACAAGGAAACCCTGAAGACGCTTTGCAACCTACACTTAGATGCTGATACTTCAAAATGTCAGGAACATCCTCTTCTATACACAATCTATCAAAATCGCAGCAGAAAATGCCAGTTTGATGAAAATACAATAAATTTACGAGCTTCAATGACCAGATCTAATATTCTGACAAGATTATTTCTTGAAGATTTAGTCAATAGCTTATCCAGACGAAACATCTCTGATCACTGAAGCGCCATTATCACAAATCTGAAATAAATTGGATGTTTTTTTAAAAGTCAGGGTGGTTTATAAATGCATCATTAAGTGCATGCAATAAAGCTTGTGACATCTGTTGCATTTAAAAGCCGCTCTAACTTTTAAACAATATATGGATGCAGATGATTATGCACATCGTGATCCATACACAGCGTTACCACTGGGCCTCGAGACCCCATCCGCACAGGACGATGTCATCCGCGCAGGCAGTGTATCAATACAGGGTAGTATGAATGAAGGTATAAACTCAAGCTCATGATATATTAGGATATATTATCCGTGAGCACTTACTTTTGAAAACATATTCGTTGTTCCTGGAAACTATCTACTAAGCAAGGGATTGGTAATTGTTTGTCAATTGTCATGGAAAAGTTTTACGAAAAGAAAGCTTCTGTTGCTAGAAACTAGGTTTTATTAAAATCCAGCATTCTTGACCGTGCTAAAATATGTATTATAATTGTGAACGATTTTAATGAAGTTTCCGAATTTTATTTCTTTGTTAAGATTTGATTTTTTAATACACTGATCAAACTAAAAATCAAAACTGCTGCGAGTACATGCTACGAGTAGGCTATATATAAATAAAAGGCAAATTTGTTTCAGAAGTAACTATTTTTACGGATAGTATCATCTTATTACAAAAAGGACAGTATGCAAATTACCTCGTATATGTAAGATTAATTTCACACGCTTCAGGATATTCATGTGTGAAATAAGATCTAAATACTATATAATTTATGAATAATAAAACGTCTATGATTGTGATGCTCAATACGATGATTAAAGCATAGGACCTGATATAAAACGCCCCAACAGTCACATAAGACGTCATAGTAGACATAACAGTAAACATAACAATAACACGAAAATAGAAAAATCAATCAAAGCTATTTGGAAATGTCAAGTTGACTTTCGGTTGAGCAATTACTTAGTACAGCTCGTACTTAAAAATAATTGGTGTTGGTTACGACGATTAAAGGTTAATGAAAATAACTATATTTTTCCTGTGACCGCTCTACAAGAAAATCGACTTCTCTCTTCAAAAATGAAAGGCTTCGTCCCTGAATCGAAATTGGTTAGCACCATGACTTCCGCGCACTTGAGCCAATTTAGACATATATCGACCTTTCTGTTTCTTTTGAGTTCATTAACACGAATAACCATTTTATCTCAACCACATCGATAGCAGGCTCCGCGGTAATATGTCTTGAGCTAAAACTAAGATGTTATTAATAGACTAGTATAAAAAGGTTTTATCGTAAATTTGCAAGAAATAAACTACCGGCACTTCAAAAGACATATCTCTTTTAAATCTATAACCTCAAATAAAAGAATATTTTTCTGAGACCTTCATCCGCGCAGGTTTAGGTTCATCCGCGCGGAACCGCTCAGCGGGGATAACACTCCATGTACACGATTATACTCCAGTCTTCCAGAAGTATTAGCTCACCTGTCAGCAATCCGCCTTGACTGGCGTTATCACGCGCTATAACAGAGCGACGGCATCTTCAATTATACCTTGACTATTGATACCAACATGTGCGCTCACTCCTTCGCAGGTGCATCAGAGATAGCTTAAATATTTTGTACATCATGTGGCTTCTACGTGAGTTCCTATGTTTCCATTTCTACAAAAATCATTCTCACAGCTTAAGGTTCCAATTCTGAATGAATTAACTTCCATTGTAGTCTACATGTCATAATAGTCATATACTGATGAAATCACGATTATCAATGAAAAGCGAACAGTAAAAAGTTGAAGTAGAAGATCTTTTTTGTATGGAAGATGGAAAAAGTGCACACGCATTTTGGAAACACCTCCTTTCCCGCAGCACGCAAATGCACTTATTTCGTCTAATACCCACCTTCCCCCTGACTGCGTGCGCACTAACTGGATGGCCCTTTCACTGATCTGACGAACTGCTCGCGAAACAACGCTTGTCGACGATCCAGCGATTAAATAGCGATACCGTCCGCAAACTATAATCACACTAAAATATCCGATCACTGAAAATACATGTATTTCTCATCACTTTACGGCACAGAAAGTGTGTCGAAAACGTTAATGCGTATCGATTTACACAACATTAATACCTAAAATATCTACAGAAGATACCAACCTGATTTGCATCCGGTAGACTCTCTTTCACATCACTCATGTCCAGAGCCTTCTTCTTTTTTTTCTTCTTTTTGCCAAAGTCCAAATCATCAACCGCAGGGGCTTCTTCTGGTGGTGCCTCAACTTCTTCCTCGACTGGCTTCTTTTTTTTCTTTTTCTTCATCGATGGATCAAATATCTATATAAAAAAATTTCAAATCAACATAACATTGAATACTAACAATCTATTATAGCATTTTCACGACAAACATCAATATTCTTACACATGTATCACTATGGCTACAATTTGCAATAGACCTCAATGATTATAGGGCCTATATGGTCCCCACACACAAACCTTGCTAAAATTGTTCCTGATAATTTTAGAGCTTTACTACTGAAACGATCCAAAGCAAGACCATACAAGGAGTATAATAATAATAATAATAATAATAATAATAATAATAATATGCGTTTATTTCAGGTAAATGAAAATCACAAATACAGGTAGCAATCACAAATCACATTTTAAAAGTCACATAAACTGAATATTCGAGCCCATAGAGCGAAAAGTATTGCAGAAGTTGCAAGTCACAAACTTGAGTTAAAAATACGACATGCATATGTTAAAAATGAACGAGAGCGTCTAACCGTCAGACAAAGTGGCATTCGGAAATGGCCCGAATGTGGTAAACGGGGAGGAAGAAGGGAGTTCAAGGGATGCTGTGAGATCATGCATTTGTTTAGAAATTTTAGAACAAGACAGTTCCGTCTCTCGTGAAAGTTTGGCATGATTTTACAAGAACATGTGTCATCACAAATGATGCGATGGGCTCTCTTGATCACTCTCTCAATCTTCGTACAAGAAAAACATGAAATTTCACCAAATACTGGACTAGCATACAGGAGGATAGACATAATAATTCCATTGAAGATTTTTATGAGCTCTTGCTTGGTTACAAACGGTTTCACAATCCTCAAAATATGAAGTCGTCTGCTTGCGGTTCGAGTAACACGGTTGTTGAAGTGAGCATCCCAGGACAGATTGTCAGTAAGAGTCACACCTAGGATAACACATGCTTTGGACAGACTGATTTGGGCGTATGGCAAGGGCACTTCATAGGAAACATTCGGCTTTTTGATAACCAGTTGACAACACTTTGACAGATTCAAACTCATATTGTGGCTTCTAGTCCATTCAGTCACAATGCTCAAAAATGACGGTGGTGCGTGGTCGCGTTCACAGGATTCAACTAAGGTAATGTCATCAGTGAACTTAATGATACGAGCTGTTGCGCAATCAATAGATAGGGATGACATAAATGAACCAAACAGAAACGGACCCAACACTGATCCCTGAGGTACTCCTGATGTGACCTCTACAAGAGGACCAGTAATGCCGTTCACGTGAATGCGTTGAAACCTACTTGAGAAGTACGAATGCAGCCAGTTCAAAAATCCAGTGTCAAATCCTTTATGGAACAAAACGTTTATCATGCGCTTGTGCTGAACCATGTCAAATGCCTTAGATAGATCTAGGCATGTTACCCTGACAGCAATAGTTCCAGAATGCTCCATCAATGCTGTAACAGTGTTATAGAGATCAATCATAGCAGTTGACGTAGAGCCATGAGGCCGAAAGGCGTGTTGATCATCACCAAAATGAGAGACAAAATCAGATTTCATTTGTCGGAGGATGCAACGCTCAAAAACTTTTGAGATTATTGGTGTAAGACTAATCGGACGGTAGTCGTTGATTGTAGGATTGCTTTTTTTCTCAATGGGACGAACGAAGGAGTTTTTCCACAAATCAGGAAAGATCATAGAGTCGATCGAAGTCTGAAAAAGGTGAGCAAGAGGTGCTGAGATTAATTCTGCCGCCTCGCTAAGTAGCCTGGCATTCACAAAGTCTGGACCAGCTGATTGCTTTGATGGAAGAGCTCGCAATAAATCATAGACACAACCTTCACTGACCTGAACATTCCAACTCTCACCCGGAAAGACACACAGGGCATCGTCCACGGCAGGATTAAAACCATCGGAGAAGTGACGAGAGAGATCGTTCAAGAAGTCCACATCATGAAGCTTCGCAGCAGACTTAGTCGAAGAACTTCCATTTATTTCTTTCACAATGTCCCACACGTTGTTGCGTCTGTTCAAGACCCCATTACTCCAGCGTTGTTTCGAATTCATTATTTCGCTCTTGACTTTTTGACTGAAGTGATTGAATCGAGGCCAGTCTTTTGAGCGATAGGCGATCCATCTGTCTTCTATGAGAGCTTTTAGAATCGGTGTTATCCAGGGCTTGTCTGTAGCATTCAATGTTACTTCTCTTTGAGGTATTGCACTCATTGCTACAAAAAACGTTTCATAAAAGGCGACTACTTTGCTGTTTATATCAGGACTTTCATAAACACGACGGAAATCAACAGCTTTCAGACAGCTCAAAAAGCTATTCAGATGCTGCTGTCGATAGTCAAAATCACTTTTCTCACACTGTTGGAGGGAGGAGTGGCAGAAAGAGTAGGAAGAAACACAGTATTGTGGTCGGATGAACCAAGTGGAGGACCAATTATTGCTGGCTGTGGGAAATGAGTCTGTAGAATTTCGGAAATCCAAATATGATCCAGATGCGAACTTCCTCGTGTTGGTGAATCAACACAGTTATTGCATGACAAGACATCTTTGAAGATGGACGTGTCAAAGTCGTTGAAATCGCCGCCCACTATAAATGTCAAACTTGGATCACTGATGAGAAGCCGATCAAATTGAGATATGATACAGTCAGAAATATTGCGTCGTGAATGCACTGGAAGATTCGGTGGAATATACATGCACGAAAGAATAGTATTAGTGATCGGTAATTTCACTGCCACCCACTCAAAGCAATCATGAGACTCAAGGTCCAGTGAGATGGAAACGAAGCAGTCATGGATCCATAAGGCAACTCCCCTACCTGCACGATTCTGTCTGTCACCTCTGAAAAGGGTATAACCATCAATGTTGAAAGGAGAGGAGGATATGTCATCAGATAGCCAAGTTTCGGTCACAGCAATACAAGACGGTGTGAGGTTTGCAACAAGACCACGAAGTTCATCCATCTTATTGGATAGGGCCTACTGATCTTGCATTGATTAACAACATGGTAGGATATCTTGGAGGAGCTAAAAACTTTGGGGAAAATTCTTCAATGAAGAGCGTAGGCAAACTTTGTTGTTGAAGATGACGACGTCTTCACCGGAACCTCTCCGCTCCTCAAGCTCTTTGCGCAGCTCGAACCATTCTTGTTGTTGCCGCTTGGTTCTATCTTGATGTATGAAAACACGGTTGAATTGTCTAGAGTCTTTCAAAGTTCTTGCTGATCGAATAAGAGACCGCTTTGCCACCTGGGTTGGTAGAACAACTTTGATAGGTCTCGGTTTACCGCGTCCGATCTTTCCAACTCGGTGTATTTCGGAAGGTTGGATATTCTTGAATTCCAAATGATCAAAAATTTTTCTCACAATATCTCTGTCACACTTCTTGCGATCGTCAAGCGAATCACTACAGTCTTCTGGTACTCCAGAAATTATAATGTTGTTTCTTCTTCCTCGCTCTCTTCAAACTCGTTGTACATTTCAGACTTGAAGAAGTCAAGCTGAAAAAGAGCAGATTTCATATCGTTTATTTCTTTTTGCTGTGCGTGATTTGCCTGATGACATGCAGTTGCAGATTTCTCAACAATCTTGATTCGGTCATCAAGAGAATCAAGTCGGCTTTCCAATCGACCTATTTCCTCTCTGAAGGACTTCAGCAATTCTTGCTTTATATCTATAGCAATTTCTTGCAGATCTCTCAAGGTCGCCAGCTTTGAAGTATCATTCATAGAATTGGTTCTGGTTTGTCTTGTCATCTTCGCAACTGGGACGATCTAGCATGAGCGCCGAGAGCAAAAATATGAGCCACTTGCGGGTTCGAACCTGAGTCTATAAAGGCTGACGCTGCACCGCGAACCAAATACACCACGCACGCTGTCCTCGTTGGTCGGGTGATAGTTGTATCTATTCGTAGAGTACCAAAATCGCCTGCAGGTAGTGTCCGATATGTGATGACGTCAAACTCGGCAGCTACGTCTTACCGCTATGAAGTTGCAAAATCGAGGAAGTGAGATTAATTCACACACGCAACGACGAGGACAGAAATTCCAAGATTATGGCAGAACGAAGAATCCCGACGAAAAACACACCAAAGAATTGAACACTAGACCACAAGACGATGAAGATGATATATAAATTTCCACGAAACGAATATCTGGAACCTCCAAAATGAATCAATCACAAATGCGTTGCACGAGTAACGGAGAATACGACCGCACCACAGATCGGCAAGGTATGCACTGGTGAGTGGCATTCCCGGCTTAAACAACCTGCGGAAGCCTAATTTTAACAAGTGTGGAAGTATACAGAAAACCCTACTGCTTTGACAGGGGCTAATACGGATGACATGCTTTGTCGGTGAATAATCCATGATAATATTTAAATGTAGTACAGAAGTCATTATGGGACATGGGCATTGGAGCCGGAGCCTCAGCCGACAGAAAATACTACGGCTGCGGTTTTCAGCATCATTATCATCAATCGAATCATTTATCTGGATTTCAAAGGAAATCGTGGAATTCCTTAGGAAACTGTTTCAGCCGGAAACGTAACTGTGGAGCGAAAAGCTCATGGCGAACAACATACACAAGCATTCTCGCCTCAAATTTAATGTCCTGTTTATTATTCAAGCACATCATTGGTTCTTAATTATTCTTCCCTTAAAAATGCATAGCTTTTATATAAGTGCATCATTTTCAATAAAATACTTTGAAGAAGTATCTGGAGAAGTGATTCAGTTCAATTTGGAAACATCAAATTGTTTCACTTGATTGATGAATAATTAAGAGGCTTGCCAGCTAGGTGGCTGCATCATCTCGTCCGACCGACAGCACGAGTTTCTCCAGGGATTGAGACTGAAAATTGAACTTCAGAAAATGCAGAACACCCTATCCATATGTGCCACAACTCTGCGCGTCTGCCTCGTTCTACCCGGTTCCTATTCTTTTCAGACAGGATAAAAAATACACATACACATGCAAATCCAACTGGATGCGTTTGGAAATTTCAAAATCCTTTCACTCTGGCCGATATGGTCTGACTAATGTTAATAACCGTTGGTAGCTTTGCCTAGCAGTCAACAGAAGATTCTTCGTGATTGGGATAATAAGGAATCCGCCCGCATTCAAGATATCATCTTTGACAATTCGCAATGGCAACAATGTGTTCTCATCGAGCGATCTTCCATGTGTCGCTAAGATGACCATATTGATGGAGAAACCAGATTCCGGAGCTCTATTTCCATGACTTGAAGTCAGTACACATTTCACTAAAGACGTCAAAAATGGATAATTCAAAATACCTGCTTCATCTTTCATTACTGATACTTTCTTACAAAACCTCATGTGACGGTTGACTGATGTTCATGTTTGCAAACTCAAACCCAAATTCTTCGAGGACAAGTTTCCAGTACGAGTGTTGATTGTTTTCATTTTGTTCAATTTTCGGATCCAAGTAATATGATGGATACTTTTATCACAACGAAAGAGCCTCCATTCTTCCATTCTCTTTGGTCTTGGTCACGGACGCTTCACTTTGGTGACCAAGACCATCAGGACTTCAGGGCGTCAGAACTTGAGGGCAGGCACATATACTGCGAGGTCTTTTATCCGGACTACGTGGTTCTTCTCCCACTTCCGGAAATCAAGTCATGACCACTTCCAATCCGATCTTGATAATAAAAATCAGCAAAACATACATACTTGTATTTCAGGTATGCGTACTTCGTCAGTGGCAATGAAGGATGCTATTACATGCAAAGTACTTTCTATAATAACGAATCAAATTAGAAATGATAACTACGGCAATTTTAAGTTCACGTACACACGAGGGTAATCATAAATGGATAATCATAGTTAAAGATGGCCTTTGACACGAATCATTCATTGTCACTGACGAAGGGTGTCTGCCTGGTACATGTTTGACTGATTATCATCGACAGTTGTTTCTGTTTTTCAATATGACTTTGGGCACTCTTGCTTTCAATAATGAAAATATTTCAAAATGTGTTTTAACAATAAAATAGATAATAGCCTATAATTTGATTCTGTAAAAACATGCAGACAAGTGAAGTTTAAATCGAAATGGTCGAAAATTTAACAAATATTTTATGACTTTCTATGACAGGTGCTATATTTATTTACTATATTTCATTTTTTATGACCTTTTTGAAAATCAGGAATTTTATGACTTTTTGACGCTGGGAGGCCTGCAATTAGTCTATAAACATAAAAGAGGCTGCGCATGAAGGAATCCAACCGCATGAAGATATTTGATCTTTATCAGCCTAATTTTCCTTCAAGTACGAGTTTCAAGTTCGTATTCTTCCTAGATTTTATTTGTCTACTGTAATAATTTTGTACAAGAATGGCATTATCGCCCGAGCATCGTTAAGGGAACATTTGCTTGGTTTTAGAAAGCCGTTTATGTTTGGGTGACGTAAGCCTATGTATACCTAAGTGCATGTAGTTTAACCAGCTTTTATTTATGTTATTTTGCATTTTATGGCATGTAGGCGGATAGATACACTATAGACTGTCAGTTCCCGATGAAATAAAGCAATATCATCATATTACAAATAAAGTCATACTACCATCATTTAATAACATGAAAAAGCTTCCGCAATTACTTTGGCCTATTCACATTTCATTATTCATATATTTATTATTTTTTTTTTTATATTTATTATTTTAATATGTAAAATACAGATACTTAAAAGACAACAAATTAGTTGGATACAATGCTGCTGCATAGAGAGCATTTATAAGTACAATTATACCATGTGCTACCACTATCCTCAAAAGCAGTCCACATATTATCTGTTTTATGCAACTATGCCAATTGTTAAGGACTTCGCTTTGTCAGAAAAATCAGGATGGGGTTGGCTTTGTACGAATCATGGCCTACGTGTCACTCAAAATGTTTCAGTGCTGCTGTTAAGAAATGTCACTTTGATTTGCATCCGTCAAGAGATGCAACATTCTTTTTAGCCAACACAAGTTCAGAAACTTAATTCAACAATATAGTACATTAACGTAGCATTGTTCAACCTGTTAACGAACCCGTGTTAACTCATACACAGTGTTAACTCATGTTCATTGATTGGTTTTAATCAGTGTACTTGATGATGTTACTTTATGTGTACATTATTTATAATATATCATTCGCTTTCTTATACTGAAAACATCTGAAAAACGAGCAGTAGCTACGGCTGGCAAAGACCCACGTGACAAAAAAACCGATTTCACCAACAATTTTTTACAAATTAAGATCATAATTTGGGTAATTATGAGCATGTGACACTTATGTGACGTGAATTAACTTAGCTGATTTACCGTAAAGTCTATGCTTCTCGTCTGCTTTGATGCGGCTTTTTGAGGAGTGCTGGCTAAACTAACTATATTGATGCAGTTGACAAAAACCCAACAAGAATACTTACATAGTTGAATCTTCTCAAAAGTTTTCCTCCCAGAGAGGCATAAGCTGCAAACATAACCAGAACCTGCCTACCAGTAATCAGCGGTCTATTGCATTTGGGGACCCGCAACCGATAGCACATGACGACCGGTGGTGTGTCATGATGAAACATCATCGGTTGAATTCCTTCACACGCATCATGTACTTCATGAAATTATAAGCTTTTTGCAGCGTGGTGTCTTGCGCAATAAAACATGCTCAACAAGGCATGAAGCAACACGTTCAAGCATAAACTGGATGATGTCACTTATGGAGAGATTGCTCATTTGGTTATTAGTTTATGATTTTCAAATTTTGAAAAAGATCCCTTGACCATAGAAGCACGTTCCCAATGTCGAAGTTGGACTGGGCTATTTTATACCTAACATTCAAAAATCATATGAGAAGCAGATATGAGAAACGGTGGCGGGCTACCCAACCTGTGCCACTCAATACGAATGGAACATGGCTTGGCCATTCGAATAATAATTTTTGTCATCATTTTGCTCATTTAGTTATAAGCTTATGACTTGGAAATTTTGAAGATCATTTAAGCTTAGAAGCACGTTCCGAAGGTCAAGTCGGAATGGGCCATTATTACACTATCCATTCATCCAATGGACACTTCAGATATGAGAAAGGATGGCGGGCCACTCAAAATGCGCCACCTGATAACGCGTTGTCCACCATAGAGATAGGTTAACTATAATTAACTAGAGTTATTTAAGATGCAGAATGATAGGTCCAGGACGGTGTGCGCGAGGCCGGCTTGAGTAAACGGATACCACCTGTTGCGAGTACAAAGGAGACTGAGGGGAGGATTGGCTACGAAAAAATGCATGTATAGAGAAATTTGGAGGAAACTGATATTTATGAACGAGAGTAAGTTTTATAGATTTGAGGATCAAAGAATGAGCTTTTATTCGCTCATCCGTTCATTTGCAAGTCTATAAGAACGGATGAGCGAATGAAAACCGAGAACTCCAGACAAGGTATACATAATATGGGAAGCTAGTTCGTTTAATGCTTTGGGAGCGATCTTTACATAAGATCTCATTGAGTTACAAATTCTGAAATCTTTCGTTAAATTCAAAGTGTTAAATAATACTTATATTAGTTTTTTATGCATCGTTAAGAGACTGTCGGATTCCATCTTTCATGAAACTTATCTATGGTGGATCAGTTTCATCATGATAGAAGTGCACGAAGGAAGGATCCTATCGAACGTAATTGAACGTGTATCCTGCGAAGAAGGTATCCGAAAGAGGTTGTATTGACTGTTTGAAAGATTTATAATCTATCTTGGTCGGAGAGTGGATGACCACTCCTCAAAGCGCAAATGAAAATCTGATAATAAATAATGCATGCAAACATTTATGCTTCGATGAATCAGAAATATCATTTCATAAGAAGTTTTCCCTCGCTATTAACATTTCAAAATCCTATTGAAATTTATCACTGCTTGTCAATAAATTAATTACTTTATTGACTTATGCAAGAGAAACATTCATCGAAGTATGGAAGGAGGTTTTATATGCTCATATTTGTTTATATCAAACGGTGACACACATTTTTGGGATTAGTGCAGTGGTGGGCAACGCGTGGCCTCGGGCCACTTGGTGGCACGCCGGGACATACTGGGTGGCCCGCCATCGCTTCTCATATCTAAAGTGGCCCGCGAACATTATTTGAATCGATCATGTGAAAATGACTCACTCTGACTTCGACCGTTGGGAGGTGCTTCTAAAGGTAAGGGATCCTCTTTAGAATTTGCAAAACCATTTAATTAACAACTAAGTGAGCAATATGATGGAACAAAAAACAAAAATTCACATTCGAATTATCCAACCATGCTCCTTTCGTAATGTCTTCTCGCATAAGCGCGAAATGGTCATGACCTACGCGAGTTTATGTTAAGTCACATAGTATTCCATGTCCTGCTAAGCATGCTTCTCTACGCAATAAAACCACGCCTCAATGAACCTAGACAGAGGCTACATAAAATAGACCTAGACTACGAATGGAGGAATCCAACCGCATGATTTTGACATGGAAACATTTTTTTCAAATATTCTTGCTGAATTTCATTTACTTCACTAATATACATTTCGTATACTCGATTGGCATTAGCACACATACCGTTAGCGGAGCCATGCACGGTTTTTAAAAGACGTTTATATTTTGGGTGACATATGTACATGCAGCATGGTCAATTTATGTTGTACGGCTTTCAGGTGTACATTTGCTCTATACTTAAGGACCGTTGCTTTTCAATGTCATCATATCACCAAAAAAGTAAAATTACCGTTTAATGACACAAAAGGAAAAAGCTTCCATGATTTGTTTTAGGCCTCTTCGCTCTTCAATACTCACATGATTGTAGAATGTAAATTATCATTCCCTAGTATTAGACACAATAGTTGCGCACAATACTGCTGTTATACATTTACATGCAAAATTTTGTTATGTAATAAGACCACTATATACGGTGCAGCAGTCCATATGTGCACTTTAAGGTACGGAATAAAAGAACATTAAGCCTTCTACTGCCTTTTAAAATTGGCGGCCCGCGAGCCTTTCCGAAGGCCACTCCTTGTGGCCCACCATCTCAACTTGGTTGCCCACCACTGGATTAGTGTATAATGAAAATAATTATTCCCAATAAGTGCTTGTCATTATTAAAATTGACGCAGTTGAAAAAAATTTACAATGGACAGACAGTTTGGACCAAATTCTGTAATACGCTAAAAGATACTGGATTGCCGTGGCTTGAGCAATGAAGGTTCACACAATCAAAGTCGAGCCGCATAATTAATTGCTAGCCTAAAACCTTCATCCAATCCATGTCATTCTTCATTTACTGAAGTATTGCCTTCACGCCAACCCAAAAAATGTCAACATTCAAATATGCGCGGCAAATCAATCAATCCGGTTTATTATTCAGGCATAAGTCCCCCGCTAGCGGACATTGGCCAGTCCTTTCACTGCTTTTCTTCACCATTCATCTCTGTTTGCAGCCAACTCCTTGGTAACATTTTTCCTCTTCATATCCTCCTCGTTCACAATAATACACTTCTTTGATGGTCCCGACCCTCCTGGAACTTCATGCGATTGTGGTTGCCACCACTTTCTTCACTTCCTCGTCCTCCTCTCGACGAATGACATGTCCGCAACACCTCAGTCTCTTTTGTTGTCTCAAATGTTCATTCGGGTGATTTACTTTCAATCTACTTGCTATCTCCTGGCTGTATACTCTATCCAGGGTGGCGGTCAGATTTCAAGCTTCAAATTCCTGGGCGATTCCCGGACTATTACATAAAATTTCCACACTATTTTTCTATATTGACCAGTATGTTTCTCCAATTACACCGTTCAAAAATTATCCAGACACTTCTTGGAACTATTTTATCATAAAAAGAAATTTCCTGATTGAATTTTGCCTCCAAATTTTGACGTGAGCGATATTTGACTCTATCGCAATCAGCTTTCAACATTTTTGAATTCTGCAAGCGATTCTCTTAAAATTATTCAGCGCATTCATGCCAGGATAGAAAATCAGGATGCCAAAATGCGCATGTCAATGCGAATGTACGATGACACCAACTTATCTAGAGGTATCCATATGAGAAGCCAAGAAAGCTGCGACGATTGACGAATAACGCTAGCGCCAGAGGTATTCCTAATTATCCGTCAGTCATAACAATTGTGTCTAATGTTTCGATCAAAGTCACTCAAGTATATATAATACATAAGAATCAAGGTCTCGATCCTTCTTGATTCATTGAATGCGATGCAACGCATAAAGGCTACCTCTGTATTGGGGACGTCACATCATCGAATTAAATCATGGCAGAAGTTTCTTTAAACTGGTTTAATTTGTCTCAATATGACCTTTCATTGCTCCAGAACAATTATTCAACTTGCTTCTTCGTAATTAGGCTACATAATTAATTTCGACAGTTTCTGGTAATTGGTGTTTATTGAAATAAAATACACAACATGTCGAAAAAACTAAAAATTTAAATTCAATGAATTGAGAATACATTGCTTTTATAAATTTCACGTCTTAGAAGGCAATTGGCTACTTCAGCTTTGCATGTTTGAAAGTTCTAAGAAATGATTAAAAGTAAAAATAAAAAAAGTTAAAAACTTATATTGATCAGTTGATGAAAGTGAAGTATTTTGAGATCCTGAGAAACTACCAAAAAAGAACCCTTCTATCATTGCAAGATCATTCAGATCTCATAAATACAAGGTGCAACAAAAATTTCTCCCCAGTGGGAGAACACATTGAGCAACACTTAATTTGAAATTTTGTTTCATGATAAAAGGACCCAGTGCTTCGACTAACCTGACTCGACTCTCCTTTGTATTTACTATCTGAACACTAGCTACAATCTTTTTTGAGCGTTGTTCCTTTTTATAATTGCTAATCAATATGTATGTTGATTCATGCACCCATTGTTTTTTTTCAAAAAAACGGCATTTTAATTGATTGTGTAGCAGGCGCATTAAGACCTTCCGTTTGAGCACGTTTGATGGACGCATTGACGGATCAAGCCATCTGCATCATCTCCTTAGTCAGATTAAATTTCTGAGTAAGTGATGGCTACACTTTTATTTGTAACAAAAGTTTATCCCCATGAAGACAAATTTTTGTTACAGTCACCTTCAATGTTTTTCTCCAACACTACAGCTCATAGGGAGACCGTGATGACAACACAGCTGCAGTTCCCCAGTGCTATCGTGAATCTCATTGGCTGATTAACGCTTCAAATTTCATTGGTTGTCGCAATGTACTACTTCTTCATGACTATTCATTTCATCTCCCAGTGTCACTGAAGATGGTGAAACCACGTGAACACAAACGCTCACAGACTCAAGGCTTGCATTCAGCAAGACATTCCATCTCACACATTGCTAACATCCTCAAATGTGACCGAAAGACTTCGAAAGTGGATGAAGTCAGAGTCAGGACAAGTGAAGGAGGCAAGAAGGAGTGGTAGACCAACGAAAATGTCTCCAAACACCAAGGACAAAGTGCGTCGTGAGTTCACAGACAGAGTCAGCCCAGGGAACTTTCGGCGCGCATTTGCGCGAAGCTTGAATCTTCTCTCTTGCGCTACCTGGTTACGTGGAAAGACTATTTCTCACATGACCATTTCTTCGTCATTTTGAGGAAGACACCAAGTGCGGGGGTAAAGCTTGCTTACAAGCAGCCAACGAGGCCTCTTCTCTTCAGCCAAAAAAAATGTCAATGACCGAAGTTCTTCAATTCATGTCAAAGGTTGGTCGATGAGGGATTACACGGATATGAAGCTGCCCAGGGTTAAACTGTTTTTGGGTTTTTGGGAGGTCCACACATACTGGTTTTACCGCATATGGAAAGTTCCATTGAATTTGCATCCAAAAGTTTAATACTCAAAACAGACAAGAATTAAGGACGAGTGATCCGTCGTCAATTCAAAGCCTAGACAATGCATCGCCCGCCTCGTGTGGCCACCTTCTCTTGGCTGCTGAAAATCATGGTGGACAGAGGGAAATATGCAGATACGGCAATAGACAGAATCTGTACATTCGTACCAAGTCATGTGGAAATGTGAAACGCGACTGCAACTATCGTTGAAATTATTCTCCCTCTGTATATGACTTTATCAATGTTAGGACGCATCATATTCCTTGTCGGATAGCGGTTGTTACTGATGCAAGACGGCAGCAAAATTGTCATACAGGCTCGTGCGTCCTCTCAGTCAAATTGATGACAGTGAGTTCAAGTTCTGGAGGGATTGGCCCTGGTAATTCACCGGACTAAACCCGTGGAACTCATCTGGGCCAGATCTACAGGACTCTGTTTTTAAAGAGCCTCGCACAAAAAACCGTGTTGAGGTGATTTTGCGGGTCAATTACAACAACCGAGGTTTGGGCACTTGGGACTACGTTTCCGAACGCGGAATTTTTGCAGGTGTTTTTGGATAATGAGTGTAAGCACATGAATATTAAGTTAATATTGTTGTAATGTTGTTTTATAGCTTGATGTTCAATGTATTTGAACTCTGCTTAGCATAGTGAATTGTTCTTACGGGTGGCTAATTTTTGGCATGTAGGGGGAACTTCATGGGGAGAAATTATTGTTACACCTTGTAGATCACGGGCTACAAACCACTTAAGAAAGGCGTGATCATCTGTCCTTGTCTGAATATTAGCTAACCGGCTAAATGTGATCACATGTGCAGGCCTAATTAACTCTATTCAAAAAATTTTTGATGGTTCTGATTACTTTCAAAAACGATAGACTGAGAAAATAAATGTCATCAAATTTTTGTTAGGCCATCAACCAATCTCGCACTCTTGAAATATTATATTTGACCGTCGATTAGTAATACGCTTTTGTCAATATGTCAAATTGACCGAAAACCGGTCAAACACATGCATCCAGGTCTTAAATAGTTAGGCTTTATTTTTCTACTCAATATGGTATTAGCCAGCAAGATTTGCTTGATTTGCTACTTCGAACGACATTTATTGATTTACTTTTCTTCGCGTTCTTGGTATAGTCGTGACCGGAGCAGAGAACGAAATCTTTACAGCTCGAAGGACAACGTTGTTCTATTAACCAACGGGAAGCGACCCCATTTTTTGGACTGATATCTTTCCTCATCTTGGTGTGGATGCCGGCGCATAAAGGGGGTGTCACACGGGCAAACTTATCGTCCGATAAGTTTGCCAAAAGTTGCTGGGGTGTCACACGAGCAAAACTTGTTGGCAAACTTATCGTAAGTTGCTGAAACCGCCGATTAACTAGTTAGATATTTTCATCAAACTTGCTCCATTTTTTGGGTCGCTTGCATTGGATGCCGTTATCACTGCATGACGATAATGGTGACGTGTCTAGGGTTCGAATGATAGGGAAATCAATCTGTATGTGCTGTTTTGTTAGTTTAATAAATCTTTACTGAACTCACAGCGGAGGAGAGATAGAGTGCATTAAGAATCACTCCCTGATCCGGTCTGACGCCGTTTTTTCTTATTTATCAATAGCATCCTATCTCTGGTTATCTTCTGCGATGTAGTGTAAGTGTGGTGACTACCACAATGGCTATTGTGGCCCCCAATTGTTTCTTCGGAACGAAGACATGACTACTCTATCATAACCACTCTACTTCAAGTGGAGTCACAAGTTCGTTGATCAACAGCATTTGCTTCTGACTTTCCCACTGTATTTCACAAAGCAAGAAAATGCTAATTTTATAGAGTTTCATATCGAGGAAAATTTGCAAAAAAGTTTGTCGTGTGACAGGGTTATATTTTCATCAAACTTATTGGAGCAAACTTACTCGGCGAACTTAATCGGACGATAGTTTGCCCGTGTGACACCCCCTTAAGTAACCTTAGTGTTTTTTAATTGAGCTATTTAGTCTTGCTCAATAATTTTAATTGCTCAAAAAAGTTTGTAAAAATGTAAATGTGCACTGTGAAATTATCTTGCAAAATATGAAATGTATCAATCGGAAATGACTTTTTAGTATGAATGACTCGCAACTTTAATTACATCATTGGAGTCAGCATAATCTGCCAATTTGCCATATTGCGAGTCTTACGAAATTGCATGTTGCGAAAAAGCACATTGCGAAACACAAAAACAATAACGCTTTTATGCCGATTCCTGTCGATTGATTGCGAGTTTATCCTTGCCTAGCCGAATTAATTTATATTCAGCCCATCGACTTCGATGTGATAACTACAAATTACTTTTATAAGATGCAATATCAATCCAATTGCAAAGCTTATCATCAGCAATTTCACTATAAGAGGACGTCGTCAACGAAACAACCATCGACTCAATGACATCATTGAAAGCGTTATATTGAAACAAACAAAGTTTATGGAAGTTATGAATATTTCATTCAGATTTGTGCAAAAATATTGGTCCTTTCAAATTATCTCCAAGGCAAATGTAATTAGAATTGTTAGGGTCAAATGTAATTACTGATTTAAATTTAAGCAACACTGTTCATTTAACTTAGTGGCAAAAAATCACAAGATGGCATTACCAGGATAATTAAGGGTTTAATTGGCGATTTCGCACAACGGTATTTTCAGGCCCAAAAAATATTCCCGTCGATTCGCGTCGGCCCGCACATAAATATCTTCAGGATCACACACTATCGATGCTCTGATTCCGTCTTTTGTGGCTTTTGATCATTGGAGGAGATACGGTGTTTAAAAATCTCAGGTCTTTCTGCGGAAGTCCGAAATACATGCAATCGCTCGCTTTGCACAATAAACGATACCTCTAGAGACAAAAAACACACTCAGTTCTAAACTTCAACAAGTGCTTTATTCGTGGTTGATTAAGTTGTCGCTTTGGCATACAGCATGTCAATGATCTCCAAGTTCGGAGGACTGATTAACATTCCATAAATCGTCATTTCCTAATTTGAAACTTTCTATTCTTGTTTTCATCCACTATTGCATTTAAGTCCTGTGTGTATGACCATACTATTTACGAGCACGTCCGTTTACCAGCACTGAAAGAGGACTGTAATCGGATCAATTTTTTCAATTGGATTATCATGTGTAATGGCACGCGAAAAAAATCTACGTGTTCACATTGGCGGATTTTGACGCAGACGTGTACTTTTAACTGTAGAGACTTTGTTCCAAAAATGTAATTTTAATGGACACTCATGTAGGGGCGAATGGGGTGACCGGGCAGTGTTTTAGAAAGAAAGTCCGATATATGCGAAATGCAAATATGGGATAAGAAGAAAATCTTTCCTAGCTCACTTTAACTGCTCAGCAGAAATCGATGAACCTTTTCGCATTTCAATAAAATTAATCTTGAAAATGTTTGTATTTTTTTAACTTCAGTATCAAACACTACGACATATTTGCAGGAAGACGACTTAAATTACTCAATGGATATGTTGATGTCAATTATGCCATCATTGCTTTGGGATGATAACTAGCATATTTCAAAAAGTCGAATTGGGTCACAAGGATGTAAAAAGGGTCAGAAAGGCAGGAAACATGGGGTGACATGACAGGTTTTCGATCCATTCTCGCACCTCAATCCATTAGAGTCGTTCAGTAAATATTAGGATGCATCAGTCATAATGCCTACTACTATTATCTAGCTTCACAGTAGCAAAATGAGGCATAAATTTCTCATTCATATGCTTTGTAGATCTGTCAGCAGCGTCCCTTGAACATTTTATGGGAGGCTCTTGCCTTCTTGGGGGCGCCTGTTGATAATTAACTCAAAAAAAATATGTGAAAAATATTATAAACCAAGATTTCGAAAGATTGCATGAAATTTAAATACTTTCTTGTTATCGCGTGTGGAGCGCGTTAGACCAACCCCCGCCTCAAGAAGCTATTCATAATGATGCACCTTGATATAACATCGTAGGTTCTCAATCCCATGTATACCTGCATGTGTCTCAGGAAAACGCGCAGGATCTGATCACTTCCTCTATCCGCTGAGATGCATTGATGTAGGACTAAGTGTTGAAGGATGGAACAGCCGTACATGACAGCTGAAACTGGGTTCTTTTAGATGGAACAAGGACTTACAACCAGCATACACAGGAGATGTAGCCAACAACGCTATAATTTCCTAAGTGACCACGTGCCTCTAGGCACATCAGGAGTGCGGTAGGAGAGCATTAAATTGCTTAGGCCTATGAGTCACGTGGTTTAATTTTTATTCGATATCCATTTTCTGATTAATTGAAGCAGATTCACTTCCAGATGTAGATTTCGCTATTTTACCTTTTCTTCAGACATTCTGATTGACTGTTGCTATTTCCGTTGATGCGCTATGCAAGAGCTGACGCAAGACCTTATTATGAAACAGATTCAAATGTGAGATAAGTACATTGAATTAAAACGTTAGACATTAAAACAAGCAGTTTTGCAAAGGCACTCACTTTGGCTTGTTTGCTATTTCGATCATCTCGTCTATTTGTAGAACCCTTCAATAGGCCATTCATTCAGCAATAACACAGCAAGTATTCTCAAGAATGAAAATTGTGACCAACAAGCATTAACTAGTGTAGATAGCAAGGATGATGAACATGATTTGTTACACAAGGATTGTCATTCGCCAATTATGTGGAACAAGCGAAAAATTTATATTGCAGCCATTTGGACTTCTTTAGGACAATATCACATCCAAAGTCAACAATGTCAATCAATCGTTTTTTTCAATATCAATCAATCGCCGATGAATTTAGCTTCCGCGAAAACAAGTTTCATGGTTATGTACATAGACATCGAACATCAACAACTTAATGATTAAACAACCTTAATGATTAGTGTTCGATGTCTGTGGTTATATAATGCAATGCACAATTCGGAAAAATCAAAAGATATTTCACTACTAGTTTTTGTTAACTCTCTTTGGGAAATGCTATTTTTGTTTACATGTAGATAGGCCTATTGCGTACATTCATAGGCTACTCACTCTATGGCCAAGGGTGTCTATAAACCCGGATTTACTACATCGACGCTCTACTCATACGAGAAGCAAAATTTAGCACTGCAGCTTGCATAGAGTAAGCATATTAGGTAGAGTGGTAACTCCGCATTTACTAAATCCCCAATGTGTATACACTTTCGATTTTTTTAAATGAACTCAGAGGAGATACAATCGGAATTGTTTCCATGTGAGATATGCATATTTATGCAGCATTGAAGAAATTACGTAATCGATTGATCATGGAAGTATAAAGCAGATGGAAGTGATATTATTTTACAGATCGTCTGTGTGACAGCCTTGCATGGAGATCGAGGCAATGTTTGTTGAATTAGCAACTGACCTGCTATTGCTTTCATGCTGAACCTCAAGAGAATCTTCTTAAGCGTGATCATGAAAAGCAACCTGCCACTGGTACAGCAAAATAACAGAATCAAAGACAATGATTTCAATTGACTTTGAAAGATGTAAGGGGTCCACATGACTGTTCCAGATTCAAGAAGTGAAACATGAAATTAGTGAATCATAAAATCATGCCGGTGAAAATTAAATTAGAAACTTGAAATTTCAGCCAAGAGAGAACGAATAACATCACGACTTTTTCATGAAGACTTCAGCTTTGTTAGGATGCTTATTAGTAAATATTCATTCCTTCCAACTTAATTGTTTCATACTACTGATTTAGGAGAGTCATCTCGGTATAGTATATATTACCAAATTTTGACTTTTTCAAAAGTGCTCAAATTTTCTTGGACCGCGGGAGCGCAATCTCCGCAAAAAACTGAATCTTAATTCATATTAAATTTTCACTGTATACAGATACTTTTTTGAGTCGACACCAAAGATATTTAATATTATAAAGGGCTATAGGAAATAGGCGTCTTTTTACCTTGTGTGCAACGAAACCAGTGAAAATCAGCTGTGCATGAATTTGAAAATATTTGTAAGCGAGCAACAAATATTCCTTCCCATTGCCTCTTTTTAGTAATTACAGAACTAAAACGCATTACAATAATAAAGCAAAAAATTTTTGTATATGTCTAAATATACATGCAGCGTCCAAATTGCAACAAATAATAAAACTACTTTATCAGATGTTTTGCAAAACGCAGTTGTAGATAAGAGAATCCTGTTGATATAATTCTTTCAATTAGACTTCATTGCATTATTTTATGTCAGTTGATTATTAAATCTGAAGAGCGCATGTTACATAGGAATAGCACAAATGAAAACCAATTGTTTCATTCTTAGATAAAAGCAGAGTGAAGTTCTGTTGCAATTCACCAAATGCATGACTAAATGACTTTTCGAATAATGGAAATAGCTACATTTGTTTTTAAACATTTGATACAAGGAAAGTAAGCACAAAAGTACAAATTAGGAAAAGTAAAAGTGTAAAAGTCAAAGATAATAAAGTTCACCTAGATCTCTCGAATCTGGTAAACAAGATAAAATACTGATTGCGTTTCCTTTTCTGAACAGAAAAATGAACCGCGTCTTTACTTTTGACCATGCAGATTGTTTCTTTGTAATAAGTACGAGGCCTGGCAATGGTTGTACATGTATAGGCCTATCGTTGCTGTGCCCTCCGTTGCGCCCGGCCACACCAAACGCGATTGCCAAACTTGACAATAATCTAGCATGAAAATGTAATTTTGCGATAAGAAATCACATGATACAACAGAAAAAATAAACATGAATTATCAGAAAATTTGATATAAAATTGGCTTAAGCAAATAAAAACAAACAACATATATTACGTACGTTATACAATGCACATTGACAACATCTTTGACATTGACAGACATCCGATGATCGATTCCACTTGGACCTAAAATGCCCTCTGTTAAGTAGGCTATTTTCAATACATAGATCCATATTGTAGTTTCAGCCTGGTGAATATCTCGAAGAGCGTTGTTGACATGGCTGAGCCATATTAATAGCCAATTCCTCAGTGTGATATTCGGATTCTCACTGAATTTGTTAGTCATGAATTCTACAGAGGGAGTTGAGTGTTCATCAACACCCCACCACTCTTCATCTGAACATTTTTTCTTCCAAATTGATAGTATTGCATTAAATTGCTGTATTACCGCTAGCTCATCTTCAACAATTTTTTTTCAGAGAAACTACTGAACGAATATTCTTGAAACCTATCATATAATATCAGTGAATTATGCATTACATCATGTACCATTTCCAAGGCTTTTTGTCGCATTGCACACCGTACAGCCGACAAAACAGCAATTTCGCCTCATTGCCGTAATGCTTTTTTTGCCACGATAAGGACCGTACTAAAATGGGTTCAAATTTAAGCATTTATTTCTCATCTAGCCCTTTTAAACAATTAAAGATCTTTGGTCGACACTATCTATACATCCCTACTCTATGGCAACTTTCTTATATACAGCTAGAGTGTCGACTCAAAAAAGTGTCTGTATACAGTGAAATTTTTTATGTCAAAAGATTTAGTTTTTTATGGAAATTGAAGAGATAAATTTTTGCAAATTTATATACTGCCGACATGAAGCCTCTTTATAAGTATTATGAAACAAGTTGGATCAAAAGGAATGAATATTTGCCAACAAGCATCGTAACAAAGCGGAAATTAAGCTGATCATCTAGGAAATTTCATGAACTTCATTATGATGAAAGTCTTCCAGGAAAAGTCGAGGCTTTCTTGACTGAAATTTCATGTTTCAAATTCAATTTTCATCGGCTAATTTTATGATTGGCGGTTGTCCTACTTTGCAGCACCCGACGCCATCTTCAACGCAAGATATTTTCGCTTGTGATTCTATTAGCCAAATTTCCTTTCGTGACTTTTAATGAATATGACCTAACGACCATGAGAGTCAATTGAGCAGATGATCCTGAGTTGTAATCAAAGGTTGCAATTCTAGACATAAAACTTGAAAATGGTTTAAGAACGGATCGGGTGAGTCATACCCGACTATTTTCCGTAGTTCGTTTTCAGTTCAATCTTGTAATTACGACCAACTGTAGAGTGATTGATGCCCAATAATCGGCAAAATAGTACATCATAAAAAGTTGAGTCAGAAACAATTAAAGGACTACGTTATTTAACATTAGAAAAATGAACAAAATTGAAAAATTTGAATGGCAGTCTATCTCAATGTATTGTCATATGTAAGACATAAAGTATACTAGCTTGGTACTATACGCAAAATACTTCTTCGACTCGTAATAAGAAATGACTTTTCGGTTCTGTGATGAACAAATGTGCACCCCTGCAACACAGCAACCGCACACCGGTGTGAAATAACGCCCTGGTTGTGAAGCGACCACTCAGAAACATTGATGAAGGTGAGAGACCACTCTAATTCGGAATATAGAACAGGAGAGCAGTGAATAGCCACCTTCCATTTTATTTCTTCGGGTGGTAGCATGGGTTCCCGTCATAAGCGGCATTAGTTAGTGGTGCCATGCCTGATAATTCTTTGCTTTCAAAACATCTGTCATAGCAAGTTAAAATTTGAGAATTTTAGTAATACAGCAGCTTTGGCTATATTACACTGGTGTGTTTTTCTTTGGATCTGTCATAGCATTTTGTAAGTGCTCACCGATTCATTGTAGTGAAACAATAAAGAGATTATTATTAGAATAAACAAGCTTTCGAAGGGAATCTTGACATCAATAATGATAAAGTAATCAAGATTGCACCTATAATGATCAGCAGACAAAAGACAATGACAACCAAGAACAGTTTTCATATACATGTAGATACTTGTGTTATCTAAAAATATTCAGAAGCAGCAATGGTATCTGCAAAGGAGCAAACATATTTCTAAAAGATAATAGTATCAATCTCTAAGCATAAGAATCAAGTATCATTATGATTGCGGCTAGTGATTGAGTTTCTTATCCACATAATTGATGTTGACTTAAGCTGTCAATTGACTTAAAAGAAACACTGCTTCACAACAATGGAAGGATTATATTCCATCCCGAAGATGATAGCATCATAGCGCTACGTCATTTTAACCGTCAGTAGTTTCACTTATTGTCATAGTAGAATTCAAACTACAGTACTATAGTTTTTTTCGCGCCACGGTCCCCCTGGTTGCTTGGCTAACGGGACCGTGTCCAAGGTCCACGGGTCCCGTTACCACCAACCAGAGGACCCGTGCGCGAAAAAACTATAGTACTGTAGATTTGAATCTACTATGACACTAACGCGATCCCCCGTAGGGTTCGGTCCCTTAAGATTTACCTTGGTAACCAAAGGGACCCGTTTACTAAGGGGTCGGGTCCCTTCACGAGCGTGGTATATAAACCGAATGAGGTATGTACGAGTTCATAGAAGGAATGCGCTGCGAACTTTTTGTGACCGTGATTCGACGACTGGTGGGAGTGTATTCAGCATGGGCAAAGTATAGAGTGGCGTGAATAATGTCCGATCTGTACATTATGGTATGATTCCTGATCAGGAGCACACGTGTCCATTTGCAATTACATGGATTAGTGGAATGTCCCAATCTGCCACATGCAACATGTCCTCGTGATGAGTTTTTTGACAGGGGCATGCCCATTTTTCCATCTAATGCCGATTATGTGGGAGTGATTTATTGGATGATGGAGATGTGCACATGTGTCTCAGTGAAAATGTGCAATTGCTCTACAACCGGATCGAGGATGAATGGATGGATCAGGATCAGAATCAAGGAGGAGCCACAAGTGGGTGGAGGACAACGCGTTGGTGTCCATGAAAGCGCGTCCAAAAGTATTTTTAATGACGCAGGCCGTCATTGTGACGTATACCACCGACCGAAGAGACAAGGGATGTGTAATGAGTTATTTTGGAGAGTAATGTACATCAACTTGTACGATTTAATTGTGCGTTAGAATGAAGAATACGAAGTGAGGTGGTGGTTCAAATGACTTTCTTATTCGAGAGCGCCAGGTGACAGATGATGAAGTGGAAGATGTAAGATAGCGTTTCAAATGCTATATTGACTCACAGCATTCAACGTTTAAAAATTATTGATCCAATGGATTGAGGGGTTAAGCAGGAGCTGATAGCGTTTATTGATGCAGTGACTATCCAAAGTTCAGGGATGAACTTCAAAAGATTTTGGGATGGAAGTTCGTCTGAGCCGTTCTGGCCCGTGATCACTACGTGCAGGATCATTGGTTTCCTAAATTTCCTCCATTATTGAAGAAGGTGCGGAGTATTTCGCCTGTATGATTATAGAACATGACGGATCGAACAATTTTTTCAAGATGCGGTGTTATATGCATTGGCTCACCAAAGATAATGTATATACGGGGACGTGGTGTACGTTGGTGCGACAGTTGCAATTGAATATCGTATAAATTGGAATTTTCAGGGATGAGTGATGAGGGTCTTACCCCCTCAAGACCTGAAACAATTGAACAGCGAAACAATATAGTATTACGGATCTACGTTCATAATGGGAAGGGTTTCAATGGCACAACTTTACAATCATGATTGGGCATGTAATGAACACGCGCATTATACATCTCAATTCACTGACAGACATTGAAGATGAGGAGCATTGGACTCGACTTGCCATTTATACCCAATAATAAATTCCAGAGCATTATTCATAACTGTTTTGATATGACACATAGTACAGGTTATCAACCCGCTACCTCTCATAGTGACCTGTGTTTATCAGTGTTTTCATAGGTGGATATACATCAGCCCCAGATCATATTTTACCAGGAACGAGATGAGCATCAGAAGACGTTACAGGTGGTAAAACGCAAGTGGAAATGATGCCAGAAAGTTTGAGTTAAAATTCAAGGACTTTTGGTAAGACGACACACCCTTTATGTGTTGTTTATTTGCAGATATAGAAAGCATTATTCAACCTAATTCACAAAGATCCATACAGCAGCCGGATTGTCATTACTCAAAAGGGATGATTCGTTTGGAACAATGCCGCCAGAGACAGTGGAGCAGCCATTGGGTGAAGATGTGTATACAACTTTTTCTCGATCGATGGAAGCACTTATATACCGTGTACATCACGTCATCGATGGGTTTGGGCTCGTAAGAGAATGGTGATGACAGTAGCAGATAGCCAGGTGTATGCCTTAATACTTCATGAATGTAACATTTGTAAACGTCACGTGCGAGAGCAAAAGATATGATGCGAAACAACCCACAGATGATGAACATACAAAATGTCGTGACCACGATCATTTAACAGGAAGTTTGTACAAGAACTGTGTCAGCCTGCACATTTTCGACGACCAGGTCCGACGTCATATCCCTATATTTTTTCTCATAATTGGAAGGGTATGATAGTCATCAGATTATCTTACGAGCCTGGTGGAAACGTGATGAGAATATGTGGTGGGATTCAGCCCCTGCTAACACGAGTGGAGATAAACGGTGGGTGTGTCACAAGCTATAAGGTCTATGGGAATTATAAGGACAACATACAATTGCAGTTTTCGAGATTCGTTTTCAATTTCTGTCAAGTTCTTTACAATAAACTGAGTCTAACAGTGGAGCACCTTCCCGTGTCGGATCGAATACTAAGTGAGTGAGACCCTACAAAGGATCACTCCAATATTCGCAAAGGTGTCTTCCTTATACATACTTTGAGGACTGGTCTAGGTTGGATGAAACAAGTCTTCCTCCCATTGGACCAAGTTTTATAATGATTGGCAGAACAGCCATGTTCGGAGGAAGACTATGCAGTGGCGCACCGAGCTTAGGCGTGACTGGGGTGTCAGACTTCGAGACTAAGTTAGATATTATCTCATTGGGTCGATGTGACACTGCTAGTTCATCTCTTTGAAGATTTTTCGGACAAAGAGTTTTGCATGCACATCTGGATCTCAGTTCATTATTTTGGGATCCTGGGTTGTCATATTCCATTTTTCTTGCTCTAATACGAATTGTCGATTGGATCATCTAATGGAGGCTGAAATGTATAAAATGTTTGAAGACGGTATCAGGGTGGGATGAATTTTGTCCACAAAGCATCTAACGCACATTATGAAGGGCAGCCTCGGAAGAGAATGATGGAAGTGTATACCATTGTTTTAACATCGACGCTAATATCTTATGGAACGGCCTATGAGTGGCAAAGTTACCCAAGGGGTGTTTTACATGGATACCTGACCGTCAACTGGAATGTATTGATGATGATGGATTCATAACTATGACATTAAAGGTATCAAGGTTGCATTTATACAGTTGACTTGGAGTATCCAGAAGAGGTACAGGATCGAAGTATGGATCTTTCCATATGCCCCAAACAGTGTGAGTATCAAGGCGGATGAGATGAGTGGGCGTATATGCATCATTGTGGGGGACACTACATCAAAAGAAGCCGAAGATGAGAAAACATCCACCAAGCTCTTCTTACCCATCATCGGAAAGAGCGGTACACCGTCCATATTGCACTCTCAGTATTACTTCCAGCAGGGGTTACATGTAAGTCTATGTAATAAAGGAATAACAATTCCACCAAGAAGGGCTTTATTATTCCGACCCTAACGGACCGGATCAAACAGCTTGAGCGTGCCAAGAGCACAAATCCTATGGCTCGCAATATGCACAAGTTATGGTGTAAATGCATTATTTGGAAAACAATGGAGGATGTCGCAAATACGGGAAAACACGGTGTTCGCAAAAATCATTATTTAATCAATAACACATCATCCCAAGTGGTCAAAAACATCTTTGGTATTGGAGATTCAGCTATAGGCGTTCAGATTCGACGACGTAACAGTGATACGGGACCGGGCTATATATATTGACAGGCAATACTAGATATCAGCAAGATTTCAAATTTACCGCCTGCTTAGCTCAGTGGCAGAACATGACATTGTCTCTCGGTAGACGTAATTGGTGGGATACAGATTCCATTTTTTCTTCGTGTAAAGAGCCCGAAGCGATCGTGATACAATTCTACCTCATATCCGTGATATTCCTAATGTGATAGATCCTGAAGCGCGTGGGGTTTTGGACACAAAATCCAATTATCCAAAGACGCACCCTCAGTATGATGCCCACAACGCGAAATCGTCTTGGTTGTTTTAAGATGAGAGACTTCGTCGTGAGATTTAATGAAATCGAATTGTCTTAGCCAAAAAAAAACCCCCTATTTTTTATATCCTATACAATGCGTGATGGTGCAACGAGACTGTCCGTGTAAAAGGTACAAACAATACACAAAAGCGTGAGCTCTCCACACGAGTTGTATAAACAGGTGTATAAGAAGCACAAGATCATGCTGTCCCCAATTGAATTTAGAATCAACATATCATTGATGCGCACAAAGCAAGCGAAAGAATGGTGCACTCTCAGGATGAGGAAAGATAAACGCTATTGGATTACAGAAAATGAAAGCGTTTTTTATACATTACCGAGTTCCGCCACATATGGTCATCATCAGATTATCAACAGAGGCGATGTAATTACATTATTAGAAGTCTTGATGATGATGCAATGCAATTATAACCCTCTCCACCAATGAAATGTGTTGGTCATTTGATTATAAGGGGACAAACTATGTGAAGTGTTAAATGACATCAAAGCTGTGTAATCGTATGGTGGAGATACGTGCCCTCCAGTGACCTACCCATGGAAGTGGATTTATCCATGTTGTGTCCCCGGGGTGTGTCTTCGATTCCGTCAAGCCAAACCTAAACGCATTTTACATCAAAAGGTGGAAATACAATCCCTCTTCAACTCTTTTCCACGTGGGTGTATACAAGTGATGGGATTGCATGAGATGAGTGTGTATGCATAAAGTGTGTGAAAGTCTGGAGACATTTACTAACCAAAGAATGTCAAACTACTTACCTGTGACATTAAATGCTCGGTGTGAAATCATGTACAGTATTATGTAACTAGGAAACGGTACAGACATCGATCCCTTTCCATCATTTGGCCTCGTCACCAATGTGATGATTGAGGCATTGAACTTTTCCCTGGAAACATGGTCCTCACAATCACCATCACTGTTCATCTGTTTGTGAATGGTAAGGCCATGTAACGGTGCTGCTCTATTGAGAAGCAGAACTGTCTTATGACAATTGTAAATACATTATGAGAAAGAACAAGTGTTTTTTGTTACATATCTATTATTGGAGAGAATGGTAATACTAAGTGTTTTCATATATTAGCAATGAAACGATCATTAATGGATAGGACAGGGTTAGTGCTTTGGTAGTGAACATGATAAAAGGGGGTTAAGTGTCTGGAAAGGGAAGGGAAATGGGGACGATGATTGAGATAATATAGACAGTAACCACCCACATTACAGCTTTGAGCCTTTGAATCCATGTATGTAGACGTTTGAGAGGATAGGGTCGTTTTTTGTAACCAATGAAACTAGATGAGGAAAATGATGAATAGGTTTGACCGGTATGAAATCAAAGATTCACAAAGTTGATGTTCCAATAATCTTGATAATATGCGAGCGATGTTCGCCCTGTTTTATGACGTGGGTCTGAATTGACAATGCAGCTGTAGGAAGTGGTGGTGTCTGTAGGAGCTTCATTCGCAGCAAACACACCTTTGAAGGGGATGTGGGAGGGTTGGAGGAAGAGTGGGGCCATAGATTGACAACTGCATTGTAGGAGACACATGAGACTATCGGTATCATCATCGCAACAACATTGGAGCATATACTGTTGTTGGACATGATCCAACGATTTCATGACTGAGGTCAATTGGTTTGAGGAGAGCCATTCCACCATGATGGATAGGAACTTAGACAGATGGGGTTACGTAGTCGCTGGAGATGACAGAGGTATTCGGTCTGATGACAAAGCATTCATCCACAAGTGAGAAAATGATGAGATCCAATGCAGTGGTCAAAGGGGTTTGAAATTCAATTTCTAGGGAAAAGTTTAAGTACCAGTTAAGGGAAGAGAAAAGAGAGAAACAAGAAGAAAGCAGAGAAAAAAAAGTAGCAACGAAAAGAAGAGGAAGAGCAGAGACAAAGAGAATAAAGGGTAATAGGAGAAAAGAGAGGGAAGTTTAAAAAAGAAGGAGGAGGAAAAGGAGGAAGAAGAAATATGAAAAAAGAAAGAAAAGAAATGAAAAAGAAAAACAAGGGAAAGAAGAAAGAAACAAAGAAAAAAGTGGAAAGTAATACAGAAAAAAGGAAACAAAAACACAGAAACAAGAAAAAGGAAAGAAGAGAATAGAAAAAAGGAAAAGAGAAAATATAACAGAAAAAAAAAAAAAGAAGAAAATAAAAAGAAAAAAGGAATAGAAGAACAGAAGAAAAAAAAATCAGAAAAAAAGAAAAGAAGAAACGAAAAAAAAGGAAAGAGGAAAAGATAGAGAATTAAATAAAAAGGGAAAATGGAATTGGAAATTGGAAAGAAAAAAGAAAAAAAGGAAAAAATAAGTGGAAAGGAACAAGGACAGAAAAAAAGAAAGAAAAAAAAATAAAAAACACGGAAAAACAAAGGAAATTGGAGGCAGGCCAACCCACAGTCCCCCCGCCCACCACTGCCCCATCCTGCCTGCCCTTGACCGACCCCCCCCTACCCGCCCTTCCTCCCCCCACCCCCCGTCCCTTCCCACCGTACCCCCACCCGCCCCCCCCCGTCCTCATTCGCCCCCCATGGCCCTCGTCCCCCCCGTTCGCCCCCCCTCCCTTCCTCCCCCCCCCCCTCCCCCTCGCCTCCCCTCCCCCCCCCTCCCTCCCCCCGACACTCCCTCCCCTCCCCCCCCCCCCCCCTCCCCCCCCCCCCCCTCCTCCCCCTCCTCCCCCCCCCCCCTCCCTCCCCCCCCTCCTCCCCTCCACCCCCCCCCCTCCCCCCCCCCCCCCCTCCTCCCTCCCCCCCTCCCCCCCCTCCCCTCCCACCTCCCTTCCTCCCCTCCCCCCCCTCCCCTCCCTCCCCCCCCTCCTCCCCTCCCCCTCCCCCCCTCTCCCCCCTCCCTCCCCCCCTCCCCCCCTCCCCCCCCCCCCACCCTCCCTCCCCTCCCTCCCCCCTCCTCCCCCCTCCCTCCCCTTTCCTCCCCCCTCCCCTCCCCTCTCCCCCTCCCCCCCCCTCCCCCCCCTCCCCCCCTCCCCTCCCCTCCCCCCCCCCCCCCTCCCCCCCCCTCCCCCCCCTCCCCTCCCCCCCTCCCCCCCTCCCCCCCCCTCCTCCCACCCCCTCCCCCCTCCCCTCCCCCCCCCCTCCCCCCTCCCCCCCCTCCCCCCTCCCCTCCCCCCTCCCCTCCCTCCCCCTCCCCCCCCTCCCCCCTCCTCCCCTCCCCCCCTCCCCCCTCCCCCTCCTCCCCCCCCCCTCCCCCCCCCCCCTCCCCCTCCCCTCCCCCCTCCCTCCCCCCTCCCTCCCCCTCCCCCCTCCTCCCCTCCCCCTCCCCCCCCCCTCCCCCTCCCCCTCCTCCCTCCTCCCCCTCCCTCCCTCCCCCTCCCCCCCTCCTCCCCTCCCTCCCCCCCCCTCCCTCCTCCCCCCTCCTCCCTCCCCCCCCCTCCCCTCCCCTCCCTCCCCCCCCCCTCCCCCCCCTCCCCCCCCCCTCCCCCTCCCCTCCTCCCCCCCCTCCCCCCCTCCCTCCCCCCCCTCCCCTCCCCTCCCCCCCCTCCTCCTCCCCCCCCTCCCCTCCCCCCTCCCTCCCCCCCCTCCCCTCCCCCTCCCTCCCCTCCTCCCCTCCTCCCCCCTCCCCCCCTCCTCCTCCTCCCCCCCCCCTCCCTCTCCCCCCCCTCCCCCCTCCCCCTCCCCTCCTCCTCCCCCCCTCCCCCCCTCCCCTCCTCCCCCCCCCCCCTCCCTCCTCCCCCCTCCCTCCCCCCTCCTCCCCCCCTCCCCCTCCCCCCCCTCCTCTCCCCCTCCCCTCCCCCCCCCTCCCCTCCCCCTCCCTCCCCCCCCTCCCCCCCTCCCTCCCCCCTCCCCCCCCTCCCTCCCCCCTCCCCCTCCCCCCCTCCTCCCTCCCCTCCCCCTCCTCCCCCCCCCCTCCTCCCCCCCTCCCCCCTCCCTCCCCCTCCCCTCCCCTCCCCCCCCTCCCCCCTCCCCCTCTCCCCTCCCCCTCCCCTCCCCCCTCCCCCCTCCCCCTCCCCCCCCTCCCCCTCCCCCTCCCCTCCCTCCCCTCCTCCCCCCCCCTCCCCCTCCCCTCCCCCCCCCCCCTCCCCCCCTCCCCTCCCCTCCTCCCCCCCCTCCCCTCCCCCTCCCTCCCTCCTCCCCCCCCCCTCCCCCCTCTCCCCCCTCCCCTCCCCCCTCTCCCCCCCCCTCCCCCCTCCCCCCCTCCCCCCTCCCTCCCTCCCCCTCCTCCCCCCTCCCCTCCTCCCCCCCCTCCCCCCCCTCCCCCCCCTCCTCCCCTCCCTCCTCCCCCCTCCCCCCCTCCCCTCCCTCCCCCCCTCCCCCCCCCCCTCCCCCTCCCTCCCCCTCCCCTCCCCCCCTCCCCCTTTCCTCCCTCCCCCCTCCCCTCCTCCTCCCCCCTCCCCCCCTCCCCCCCTCCCCCTCCCCCCCCCTCCCCCTCCCCCTCCCCCCCCCCCCACCCCCCTCCCTCCTCCCTCCCTCCCCCCCTCCCTCTTCCCCCCCCCCCCTCCTCCCCCCCCCTCCCTCCCCTCCTCCCCCCCCTCCCCCCTCCCCCCTCCCCTCCCCCTCCTCCCCTCCCCCCCCTCCTCCCCCCCTCCCCCCTCCCCTCCCCCCCTCCTCCCCCTCCTCCCTTCCCCCCCCCCCTCCCCCCCTCCCCTCCCCCCCCCTCCCCCCCCTCCCTCCTCCTCCCCCCCTCCCCCCCCTCCTCCCCCCCTCCCCTCTCCCCCCTCCCTCCCCCCCTCTCCTCCCCTCCCCCCCCTCCCCCCTCCCCCCCCTTCCCTCCCTCCCCTCCCCCCTTCTTCCCCTCCCCCCCTCCCCCCTCCTTCTCCCCCCCCTCCCCCCTCCCCCCTCCTCCCCCCCTCCCCTCCCCCCCTCCCCCCTCCCCCCCTTCCCTCCTTCCCTCCCCTTTTCACCCCCTCCCTCCCCCCCCCTCCCCTCCCCCTTCCCCTCCACTTTTTCCCCCGCTTCTGCGCCTCTCTCTTCCTCCATCTCCCCTTTATTTTCCCCCCTATCCTCCCCTTTCCCCTCCCTTCCCCTTCTTCTATCCCTCCCCTTCCACACTTCCCCCTTCCCCTTCTCTCCACCCCACCTTCACCCTCCCCCCCATAACACCCCCTCTCACCCTCCTCTCCCCCTCCCCTCTACTCTACTCCTCCTTCCCCCTCCCCCTCCCTTCCTCTCCCCCCTTCCCTCCCCCTCCCCTCTCCTCCCTCTCCCTCTCCCCCCTTTCCTCTCCCTCTCCTCCTCCTCCCCCCCCTACCTCCCCCCCTCCACCTAACCTCCCTCCTCCTCCCCCCCCTACTCCCACCTTCTCTCCTTCTTCCTCCTACCCTCTCCCATCCCTTCTTCCCTACCATCCCCTTTTTTTAGTGGATTTGACCCCCTGTATCAGATATGTAGACCAATGCGATGATCATGGGTGATATCAAAGGGGATGAGATAGAAATAGTCTTTAAATGTGTCCAGATCAATATTACAGGAGGAATTTTTACCATAGATATTCATGGCACGATTGAATTGGGTATAGACTTGACGGAGATGTTTACATTCAATACTCCCACCTGTGATGGTGACACCATTCGATTTGAGGGTGAGGGAGGAGAGTTTATGTCGTTGAAAGATGAGTTTTCGTTTTTCAAAGGTGAGCCAACTATTACTGGGGACTAAACCAAAAAATAATAGCTTCGGTTGGATATTAATAGCGAAATTGTAGACATCCTTCTTCTGCCACCCATCACTCAAATTAATGCGTTGAACAACAATACCATTGTACTTGTAAGCGATATTTTCCTTTGCTCGACGGGTGGCAACCGCTTTTTGAATGGAATCCATGGGTTGGAGCATGGGCATGTGTAATTTAAAGGAATGAAAAAAGAGTCGGTAATTGGTAGTGGGGGTGATTGCGCCAAAATCACGGAACATGTACTGGGGTTGATTCACTTGAAATTCTACATCCAAAGTGGTACCAGGAGGGAGTGCTTTCTCCTGTTGAAAGAGATTGCAATGAATGGGGAAATCATATTGACGTCGATATTTCTGTTTACGCCACAATTTAATCTCCTGTTGATTAATTAAATTATTAGCATCATCAAATTTTTGTGTTGTTTCCTTCAAAGACCCATTCGCTGCAAAAGCGCCGGGGAGGGTGCGGACGAGAGAGGTGGTGGGGGTATAAAACCCTTGTGTCACCAAATGAGTCCCTTTAGCCGTAGCATCATATTGTAACATGTTGATGAGGTAGGCCTTGAGATAATAGAGATCATTACCCCCTTCTACAACTTGTTCATTGATGGTAATTTTAACATCTCGAAACATACTGTGGGCTGAATTATTAATGAGAATGACACTCGCTGTATCAACTGTAGTGTTCCAGGTGGCAGCGGCAGAATCATAGGATTGAATGGAGACGTCTACCGTGCAGTAGGCATTGGCAACATCCATCCAATAGAGATCAGAGGGTTTCAATGAGAAATGGATGGTATCACATGCATCCAAAGCATTGATTGGAGCCACCAAATTGACAAAGGTGGAACGACTGGAGACGTCCACTCCATCCTTTTCAAAGACGTCATATCGAGCATCTAAATGTGATGGGAATGTGGCTGTCGTCATGGTGATGAGAAAAGGGTGGGGTGGGGAATTACTTAAAATAAACGTTGACCTCCTCCGGTGAGTCTACGATAATAGGGTAGGAAATGTGTAGCACTATAACGGGTGCTGGATGCAGCGCTTAAGGGGGCGGTGGAATGGACACGACGCCGTTTGGCGCTGGGGGTAGCTTCCACCTCTTCCAAAGGTCGTTTCCGTGTGGTGCGAGAGAGGAGAGCTGCAGGTGCTTTACGAATGGCTTCTCCCACCTCCTTCTGTCCTTTACGAAGGGCCTGTGCCACACCCTTCTGTCCAGTATGAACCAATTGGCGACCAGAGGCTGCAGCAGCCTGTTTGAGCGTCTTCGTACCTTTCTTCACCCCACGCCGCACCCCTCGCTTCAATTGAGTCTTCAACCCACTCAAAGCACGACTGAGAAGGCCTGGACGCCCTGTAGGGGCACGCTTCACAGGGGCACTCCCTGTAGGGGCACGCCTTGGAGGGGCACGCTTCGCAGAGGTATGTCTTTTCAGGGCACGCTTCGCAGAGGTATGTCTTTTCGGGGCATGCTTCATACGGGTATGGCCCCGGGTTCGAATCCGTGGGATCCGCGGCATTCGAATCCCAGGCATACGAAACCCTCCCGTCTGCCCCCCTCCCGTCTGCTCCCCTCCCCCTGATCCAAGGATATTGGCACTCGGGACGATGGAGGGGCCACCACCAATCAATTGGACACCTCCAGGGCGAGTACGGTCAAAGATATAGGTGGATGAACCCACCTGACGGTTAAAAAGATGTGCCATGAATGAGAGTGTGAGTTCATGATGAGTTACTTAAACACGTCGACGACGTAACTGAAGTTTCACATAGGTCCGTCCTCCTTGAAGGGGGATAGGGCGTCCATCATCAGAGCAGAGTTGAAAATGAAGACGGTTCATGTTATGTAAAGCAACAGGGAGATAGTCTATATGATTGAATTCATGATGAATGGGTGCTCCAAATGGGAGATTGCGATAGGGAATGACTCGCATTAAATTGGTTTTTGATCCCCCTACATAAATGGGGTTGGTTATGTTAGAGTAGAGGAGTAGATTGTAAATGTAGGCGTGCATGTTGACAGGGACGGGAGCATGTAAGCTCCGATCTACACGAGGTTGATGAAGACCGAGAATATCCATGAGTAAGGGGTCCAGTTCCAGGGAATAGCCTTGAGCCACATGAATGGTGACAAAGGTAGAATCTCCTATTTTTTGAGTCATGAATTTGATATGAGGGGAGGTGGTAGAATTGAGGGTATAGAAGAGGGAGGGAATATCATAAATACCCTGCTGTAATTTAAAATGACGTACATCTCCTCCTGTCCGAACGTCAATGAGGGTTTGAGGATTCTCTATAGCTTTATCTCCTTTATCTCCTTTATCACCTTTGGGACCTTGTACACCATCTTTCCCATCTTTCCCATCAGCTCCATCCACCCCAGGGGGTTCTGGTGGACCGGTACGGAGTTCAATAGAAGAGCCTTGAGTAGGACGTTTCGCTTGGATTTTACGCTTCACCAGAATGGGAGGGGTGGTGGAAGATCCATGAGAAGATACACCTTTCCCAACTGAAAATGGGAGATCGGTAGGGATTGTCTTCAATGTATTTTGAATGCTGATTTCTTTCACACCTACTTCCCATTTATCACCATGAGAGATAATTAGTCCAGGGGTTAATTCATTGGTGAAATTCGCTGATGTATTGTCAGGGAAAAGGGTGGGTTGAGCATTACTAAATACATGGATGATGTACTGATCCTGATTCGTGTACATTATTATATTCACAAACTCCTATATCCCATTACCTAGAGAGAAAGAACAAGAATTTATCAAAATGACGTTTATTGATCAGGTCGTGGGCGAAAATGAAGTTTTAAATAAGAACGTCCAAATTTCATGGGAATGTAATCCCCATCATCTCCACGAATTTGAACTTCAATTTGATCAATCACTTTACTACTGAGGGGGTAGTAATCCACCGATGGAATGTCAATGGCAATCATTTCACCAAAATGGGATTTGCGTTCAATTGGGACCATTTTTAATACACGTGCTTCAGTATCTCCAATGGAGGTTGCTGCCACAATATTACAGTAGATGATGATATTGTAGGTATTGGGGACAATGTCTATGGGGTATGTGGTTTGATAATGGGAATGTGGACCGAAATAAGTACGTGATAAATTCAATTTGTACCCTAAACATTGTCCAAAATCAATATAGGTGTTTCGTCCTGTGTGAATGGAAAAGAAATGTTCATCTGTTAAACGTAATGTAATGTCAGTCCATTCCGTTAAGAATAATTGGATGTGATTAATTAATCCCGTAATGCTATATGCACCTTTAGGAATGGTTATGGTTTGAAATGGGGTGTAAAAGTTCATTCCTTCTGCACGCACAATACTATCATCCAAGGGTTTCATATCTGCACGATACATATGTAACAGAGGGCGGGTATTAAAATCCATTTGTAGACGCACCTTTTTCAATGTTTTCTTATCACGCGGACGAATGCGTAAAATGCTACCCTCTGTCAAATAGTACATGTTCCGCTGATAGGAATGTAGACCATGGGTAAGACACCCTTTGATACCCAAAGCGTTCACTCCATCTTGAGAATACCACCCTATCGCTTCCAAAGGGGTTTTTTGCTCCTGTATATAATCATGCATCCAGAATTCTCCAGGCTTAGTTGTGTATTTGGAGATGAATTTACTGATGAGATAATCAGACTGACGATATGCTTCCATTCCAAATAAATATTGTTGTAGATACTGA